>JAVQJL010012951.1:0-15839 GCA_036024295.1 Nannoperca obscura
AAGAAGCATATAAAGGTTCTGGAGTGGCCTAGCCAGTCTCCAGACCTAAACCCAATGGAAAATCTTTGGAGGGAGCTCAAACTCTGTTTCTCGGCGACAGCCCAGAAACCTGACTGATCTAGAGAAGATCTGTGTGGAGGAGTGGGCCAAAATCCCTCCTGCAGTGTGCGCAAACCTGGTGAAAAACTACAGGAAACGTTTGACCTCTGTAATTGCAAACAAAGGCTACTGTACCAAATATTAACATTTGTTTTCTCAGGGGTTCAAATACTTATTTGCTGCTGTATCACACTAATAAATTGTTAAAAAATCATACATTGTGATTTCTGGATTTTTCTTTTTAGATTATCTCACAGTGGACATGCACCTATGTTGAACATTTCAGACCCCTCCATGATTTCTAAGTGGGAGAACTTGCAAAATAGCAGGGTGTTCAAATACTTAATTTCTTCACTGTACGTGAGAAGTGACAATTCCGTTTTCTCAGTTTGATAATGTAAAAGTTTCGTTTTGCTTAGTGCATATTATTACTAGAACCTGTAAAACAGTCTTACCACAGAAAAGGTGTCCACAATTCGTTTCCACAGGCAAAACAGCCTGCTGTAAACACACCGGACAAGACATGTCTGTGTAATACTGCTGCCTGGCCTCCACCTGAGTATTTTCATCCTGACAGAAAGAAATCAAACACATACAAATTAAAAACGCATTTGAAAATTAAATATGAGTTATCTAGCAGATGGTTCTGGAGTTCTCTTCATTGAAAATTGAAACCCACATTTTTGAAAGAAAGGTAACACTTTATTTGAAGGGGTGTGCAAAGGACTGACTCTTGATCCTGACATGCTTTTGTGAAGACAATAAAAAGCATTTGACAGTGTAATAAGATTTAATGGCATCTTAATGAAAAGACCAAACTGTACCACTATAGTTGAGGTGAATAAATATATTCATGACACAAATATAATGGTCACATGTCAATGTCTAAACCAATCATATATGTGGCAGTTAAATGTTAACACAAAGTCAAATAGTTTCTTCAAGTTTAATAATGAGGCCTGCTATGACGTGTTTATGACAAGTCATGTTGTCTTGGTTAATGTCAAGTTGTCATAACAAAGACATCTCAAACCATGACAACTTTCCATTACAAATGACATAATTGACTTAATGACAATAGATGTCAGGAGCAAGGTACCAGTGATGCAAAACACGAAGGTGCTGAGGTTGCTATACATACTACAATCATTTTTCTAATTTTAAATTAATTTATTCAAATGGTTCCACCAACCAGATTTGATGTATTTTTATCTTGTTTATTTTTGTTAACCACATTTGGCCAGAATGGCTAAAGCTGTATTTGCCTTCTTACCTGCTCTGTTTGGAGCTGCTGTCGGACGGCTCGGACGTGCTCCTGATTCTCAGGATGAATGTTCTGCTCCTCTTGTCTGCAAGGTCAAAATGCATCATAATATTCCAGAGCTGAAACTCGTGAGTGTAACAGCACATGAAACTCTGCAAACTGACAAGATCCTATGTATGTCCAACTTTCTCATTCATCAAATGATTTGGAACGCTAATGCAAAACACCAAGCAAGGTTTTGATAATACAGTGGCTGAATTAATGTTCTGCCAAGCAGCACCTACAGGCAATCTACACAACTTTACATGCATGTGCTGAACTTGCTGCTTACCTGCAAAGCAAAGTGAGGAGGCCTGCAAGGAAGGCGATACTCAGCACCACAACAAATAAGACCTGGTTGCTGACGCCCTCGATGAGGGTGTCCTCATCTTGGATCAGGTAATCCAAGTCCCCACATTGACTGTCCTCCATCACCCACACTCATGGCCTGCAACACTAGAAAACAAAAAGAGGCAAATAAAATGTTAGAATTTGAATGGATATTGGTCTGTTTTCGAATTTAGAATACAAGAAAAGAGAGCTTTGTACAGGCTTAGGGTTCACGATCAGTCCACTCAATATGAACATTAATAAATGAACTGCATAAAGAAACAAAAGCTAGTCTGAATGAAGTTATAACTGGCCATATCAGTGAGAGCCACTCTGACTATTTCTTACTTATTAAAGTGTTTCAGCAGATTTAAGTTATGAAAACAAGTGGGCTTTTCAGTGTTAAGCTACAACTACTAGCTACAACATTAGTGAGTATTGAAGCCTTCTTACAAACTATGCTAGCGAACACTTCTGGACAATTAACGTTAGTCACGTTACCAATAATACCCGTCACGCAATTTGATCCCAAGATCACAAAATGATTGACATGTAGCATTGATGCCATAAGCTTACAATGAAGTTGCTGCTCGCCATGCTGCTAGCTAAGTTTAGTGTTAGCGTAGAGTACGTTACATAAATTAAGGCTGCTGACGTTGATATGCAGTTTCACTTTTGGAAGCTCTTCAGCTGTCGGACAGTAGCCATACGATGATGCAAGACAAAAGGTTGGTCTTCTAAATCCGAGCTTAACTCAGACATTATTGCTCGTAGCTAAATCGTAAACATAGCTACCCTTCTGCCTGGTTAACCAGGAACCTCTCGGATCTGACTTCTGCACTTAGCAGCCAAAGAGTCACAGCATTATATAGTCTGTCACCTCACAACTACATTGCAATAGTTGCGTTACACGACAGGGCATGACGAATGACCTCACCTACCAATAAGAAGTCCACTTTTCTCTAAACTCCATTCACTGTCTTGTTTCTCGAGACGTGTTTCTTTCCAGCATTTGCAGATTTTAGAGTCAGGTCACCACGTAAGAAGGCGATTCCAAGCGACATCGTCGTTAAATCATTACCTGTTTTTGGATGAGCTTTGCATGCTAGTGTTGCACTTTCAAGTTGTTGCTTCCGCTTCTTCTTTTTCTTTTTTCGTGATTGTCAATTTAAACGCTTCCAGGAGCACTACCGCTCTCCACAGGGCAGGTGGTGGTCTGGTTCTCATGTTGGCCAAGCAACGTTTTAATACAAAAAAAAACCCACACAGCGCTGACAAGACCTAAAACAATGCTTATAAAAACACAATGAACTATCTCATTTGTATTTAACAAGATTGAACAGCATATCTACGCTATCCCATCATGTGAGCTTTGTTTCATGTCACACTCTGATCAGTAGGTGGCAGTAGTGAGCAGTAAAACCTCAACACCGGTGTGAATGTCCGTGAAAACAAGAAGAAGCAGTAGAGCATCAGTACATAGCATACAGCTAGCTGGATTAGCGAGCTTAACTTTGCCACAACGCCTTTTCATTGTGGCAAAATGCCTCGTTATGCGCAGCTAGTGATGGGCCCGGCGGGCAGCGGTAAGGTAAGTTATCAGTCTTACGTGTTATACACAGTTATACGTGCTGAAATGCCTTGTTGTGCTATTCGGCTAAAGCGCTATGCTAATGCATGAGGTTGTCTTCCACATAGACATGAATTCAAGTCATATCTGTCTTTCATGTGTTTATTGTTGGAGCTTTCTTTGTCCATTTCAGAGTACTTACTGCTCCACCATGGTCCAGCATGTAGAGTCCCTGAACCGCTCAGTTCAGGTGGTCAATCTGGACCCGGCAGCTGAGCACTTTGACTACCCTGTCATGGCAGGTGAATACAAAGAGTGAATATTAGACTTACATGTCCCAGAACTGAAGGGTTACACAATAAAGCTACAAATAGGTTAAGGTAAGAAGAGATTCATATAGTTTGTGTTATTACACGCTTATATTGGATTTAAATAGTGACTAATTTAACCATTATATAGATTGGTTGGTTCTCATACATTGTACCGACACACTAAACTAGTTATCTCAACAATACAAATACAGTACAAAACAACACACCATACAATATATATCAAAGGGAAACACAAAAACATCACGATTGAGACGGGGTAGTGTGCTTATTTAATGGTATTTACTGTGTTACTAAATAAAGTAATTCCTGCACATACCTCTGTAGCTAGAGGAGAGAGGGATAAATGTTTTGAATCACATTTGATTTGCTCTTACATGGAGTACCCTTACAGCAGGTGTAATTTGGTTCTACAAGACAACCTCACCGTTTCTGTGTCCTCAGACATTCGAGAGCTCATTCAGGTGGATGACGTGATGGAGGACCATTCTCTCAGATTTGGTCCTAACGGAGGCCTGGTCTTCTGCATGGAGTACTTCGCCAACAACTTCGACTGGCTGGAGGAAACCCTGGGTCATGTAGAGGATGACTACATACTGTTTGACTGCCCAGGTAAATGTTATGACAGAGGCATGCGGGAGATGGCTTTATCCCCTTCTGTTTGTGTATGTTAAGAGCTGAAAGCACGTGATTTGATGGGTGGTGAGATGGGATGTCATCTGTACCATAGGAAAGATTATGTTTTAAAAAGTTTGGTAAGTTGTGTTTAATGAGCAAGACAGTTTGAGTAACATGCATTACAACTAAGAAGGTTTTCATTACAGCATTGTGGTCATGAACCAGTGTTTCAGTTGCATTTACATCAGCACTACAGTTACAGCAGTTTTGGAGCTACGATTGTACAGCGGTAACACAGTTTTGACAAGTGGCTTGTTTTTGCAGGTCAGATTGAACTTTACACACACCTCCCTGTAATGAGGCAGCTGGTGGAGCAACTCCAGCAGTGGGAGTTTCGAGTGTGTGGGGTCTTTCTGGTAGACTCCCAGTTCATGGTGGAGTCTTTTAAGGTAACAGACCATCTTCCCTGTAACACACAGCGCACTTCACTTTTAGAAATGAAATCAAGCACGAAGTCTTTCATCTTCTTTAACTGCAGTTCATCTCAGGAGTCATGGCTGCCCTGAGCGCCATGGTGTCGTTAGAGATCCCTCAAGTAAACATCATGACAAAAATGGACCTGCTTAGTCCCAAAGCCAAGAAGGAAATTGAAAAGTAAGTTTAAAATGAGTGCAACAACGCTATGTGTGTTCGGCTCACATGAAGCCTGCAGCAATGATTCCCCTTAATGTTGGTACCGAGACCCAAGTAAGGGGGGCTATAGTGAACAAAGGGTTGGTGTTATTGTTGTCTTTTCAACTTTTAATGTATAATGTTTGAAGCTCTCTTAATTAAATATATTAGTAGTCTGAACCTCAGTTATGGAGTTTTTGAAAACCTAATCCTAGCAAAAGACAAAAGTCATCTAATTTCTGAATTCTTGAAGAGCTTGCAAATGAAACCGGTTTTTCATCTGGAAGCTGCACTCATTATGTTTTGCTTTCTTTTTCACCAGGTACCTGGACCCAGACATGTACTCAATGATGGATGACAACTCCGATACCATCAGAAGCACAAAGTTCAAGAAGCTGACTAAAGCCATCTGTGGTCTAGTAAGTGAAGCCCTTAATTTGATACTGCATTTCATTTTGGATCAGAATTTTGAGGGTTTTTTCTTCTTTTTTTCCCCCAGATCGATGACTACAGTATGGTGAGATTCCTGCCTTTTGACCGCACAGATGAGGAAGGTATTAACATAGTACTGCAAAACATTGACTTCTCTATACAGTATGGAGAGGACCTGGAGTTCAAGGAGCCAAAGGTGAAGAAACAAACAAAAACAAAACACAAGAAAATATCATGTAACAGTATGTTGTAAAGTAACTGCAATGTATTTGGCCATTATTATAATATTATTCATTTCTTTTTGTTATTTTCATCCATTTCTTTCCTACAGGAGGTAGATGAAGAGCCTGCTAACCTAAATTATGATGAGATTTTTCAAGACAGAGCGGACAGCTGAGGAATAATGTTACTCCAGGAATTCAGAAAAAAATAAAAACAGACTTGCCAGAGATAAAACACATTTGAGGCTGATGAAGAACCAAGATACACTATATATAAAGTTCAGGTGAAGAATGGCATGTGACTGCGAGGACACTGAGAAAGGGAGAAAAAGAGGACTGAAGATCATGAATATCTTGTTTCATGTGTTTTTGTTTTTGTGTGACGCTCTGACAACTCAAGAAATGTGTGATTTCAACCCATTCATGTTTCATTATTTTAGCACAATATTAAAGTTTAAAGAGTTGTTATTAAATACATTTATTAATGCTATATTTTTTAAATAAAATGTTATACAAAACGTATAAAACTTGACTGCTTATTTGTGGGGGGGAAAAACAGCGGAGTTTAAGCGCCCCCATGTGGCCGCTCTGTTACATAACATGTGGCTACTTCCTGTTAAGCTGAAGGGTGGAACAGGCGGAAGCAGGGTCCTACGGTGCTACCATTTTTCTCTCGCTGAGCAGTTGGACTTATATTTATCACTCAACATGCCGGTGAGTTGATCCTACATGATTATTGATATGCAGAACATTGTACTGTGCTGTTTAGAGCATGAACCCTGTATAGAAACTCCGCAGGGTGACTCAAGGGCCTGCGAGTTAACGTTAGCAGTGACGACGAGTCTCGTTAGCATACGTTGCTAGCTATGTTGGCATTTTCTCGCAATTTAGTGACGTTGAACGTGTTAAAAAGCTTAAATTCGCCATTGTAACCTTTCTGCAAATTCGTCTTAGTTTAGTATCTATAAAATGTATTGGTTCGTATCGTGATAGCGCAGCTGTTACAACAGAGGCGACAGTAGCAGAGATGCTATCTGACAGAAATGTACCTAGTAAATATACAGTATGTGACAGCAACTTCTGCTTCCTTTTGTCAGGCGTATCACTCAAGTCTGATGGTCCCCGAAACCAGGTTCGTGGGGAATATGGCTTTGCTTCCCCTGAAAACCCAGTTCAAGGGGCCAGCCAGAGGAGACGGTAAGGCTGTGTGGTCGTTTTAATGAACACAAAGTGGAGCAAACCCCTCTTGATCACAGAAACACACGGGCCCACGCTATGTTTCTTTTTTAATGGCTTATTCACTTGCTTGAGTCAGATTTATGCCGGGTGCATACATTGTTATGACATGTTGCTCAGTTCCTGATACATGTTTCAGCTTCACTTCCACATATGGCCCGAAGAGTGCATACTTAAGTTTAACTTCTTCATTCATGTCTCAAGACATTTGGAGCTTTTCAGTGTGTCTGTAAAGCTCGGGAGTGCCAGTGAGTTTCCTTCTCAGAGTCTGTAGAACTGTTGGACAATCACCTATCAAAAGATGTAAAGATTGACACAAAAAGATATGTAGTGATCAAAACAGGAAATGACAGCATTGCTAAATATACTGTAGTTTGACAGCTCTTCCTCATGTATTGAATTGACACCTTTTTATTTATAAATACTTTTTATTTTTCCTTTGTAGGCATAGAATCAGACATCATTGATGAGGCTATCTACTACTTCAAGGCCAATGTTTTCTTTAAGAACTACGAAATCAAGGTATGGAGTTCACTGTAACTTGTATTAACAGCTTGCATTTATCCCTCATTTGATTGCATAAAAGCTCTGCAAAATTCAAACCTCAGCTGTGTGCATAAAACATTCAAAACACTTTGAACAAAGCAAAATCTAAGAAAAATAAGAAACACCAAAGAAATGTAGAATTTGTTTTGACAGTTAAGATATTTGGATGAGGGAGAAGTATGTGAATTTTTCTCTTTTTTTCTGTCTGTCTGTCTGTCAGAGCAGCCGTTCTTCCACACGCCCCAGCTTGCTTTTCCCCCTCAGCTATGAATAGTTGCTCAAGACTTAAACTATGCAGCCTTTAAATGTTTAGCTCTACTAATTACAATAACATTTATACAAAAGAAAAGAAAAATGTCTTAATCCAGATGTGTGTGTGTGTTTTTCAGAATGAGGCGGACAGGACACTGATCTATGTCACGCTGTACATTTCCGAATGCCTAAAGAGGCTACAGAAGGTAAACTGCATATTTGTTAATGTTACACCGGTGGACGTCTGCACTTTACACTGGCTTCATGCAAATTTGAATAAGTTTAGTAGCAATTAAAAGGCTTGTGCCAAAGTCGGGGTTCTCAACCAATGGCTGAGGACCCACAATGACCTACCAGGTCATTACATAAGTACAATCTGAATTATTTTCCCTCCCACGCAGGGAGGAGGAAGTAGCTCCTTGAATGCCAATTCAAATGGGTGCTATAGTAAAACAGGGGAGCTAACCCTTTGCATTGGTGTTGCTCTTTACAGTGCAGCTCCAGGAGCCAGGGAGAGAAGGAGATGTACACTCTCGGCATCACTAACTTTCCCATTCCTGGAGAACCTGGCTTCCCTCTCAACGCTATGTATCTTAAACCTACAAACAAGCAGGAGGAAGGTAAGAACCGGCACCACAAACTGATAACTGAGGGCTGTGTCCGTTTACCAAGAATAAAAAGAAAACAAACCAGAATGAAAAGCGCAGTCTGACATTTCACCACATTTCTACTGATTGTTAGCATAAATCATCAAGGCTGATTAATGGTGTTTCTCAAGCCCGTACTCTGAATTAGCAACAGTTTCTTTGTACCCTTCTCATATTTCATTTAATTTCCCACTAAAAATAGCAAATGCTGACCGGAGCTTTAAGGATCTGAGGTTGGAAATGCTGTTTCATGCTTGCGTGGTGTCCCTCAGCCTTGTTTTTATGGAAGTGGTCCTGGACATTTAATCATCCCTAGAGACAGGGAGTGGCTGAGACGTTCATTTTACTGAAATAACATTACATCCATGTTGGCTTTGAAGTGAATCCTATCATAATTACAACTGTGGGATTCCTTTCACTTCTGAATATTAACATTTGCTTAAACTAAATATCGCTCATTTTGATAATACTGGTTCTGCAACCTTTTCCAGAGACTATGAGGGGGTACCTGCAGCAGATCCGCCAGGAGACCGGCTTGAGGCTATGTGACCGTGTGTTTGACCCCCAGACAGACAAACCCAGCAAGGTGAGTCCCAAAAATGATCGAAAATAACACGCCGCAGCTTTATACGCACATTAACACTTGCACCAGGTCATCTGCAATTCTGATCTGTTTCAAAACATGACAAGCAAGGTCATAACGGCGCTGACCCACCCTTACTGTGTTTTAATGTAACCTCTTATTCAGAACATAATCAGAGTTAACTGCATCCAAGGCTGTTTCACAAGGGTCTCTATCCAATTGTGCTTCATCAAGAAAACATTAACATAGCACAGCCACTGTATCATTATATTGCATATCAACACATTGAATACAGGTTCCATGTTGGAGTTGTTGTAAATGTACATCAGCACCACAACAATTGTCAGTTATGTTATAATTTGAGTGCAGAAGCTTCAGTCACTTTTCTTAACAGAGCCGTTTCTTCCAGTGGTGGGTGTGCTTTGTCAAGAGGCAGTTCATGAACAAGAGTCTGTCTGCTCCTGGACAGTGATCAACTCAGGACCCACAGTTTCTGTTCTACACCTGCAAGATGGATGGATGGGTTTTTCTCTGGGTGGGGTGGGAGGGGTCAGCTTTTGTGTTGCTAAGATGATTTTATACTCTTTCAGTTCAAGGATGTCTGGATGTTGATCATATTGAGCTGGTGCTTAATTCAATAAAGCAATCGTGGAGACTGGAAAATGCACTGTTTTGTTCTTACTGCTTTTTACAACTTAAACAAGGAAGAATATTCATTTAGTCTCGATTAACAAAAACTCTAAATGAATTTCAATCTGAAAGGTTCGTTTTCAGTGAGTCTAAAGCTGTATAGTGGAGGGGTTGAAACAATTCACAAATCACTCAACAAAGTCCACAATGAGGTTTATTTTATTTTTTTCCCCCCAATGTATCATTCATTTAAAAAGTGGGTGCAACTGCAAACCTATTACTCATCAAATGATGTCCTTACTAAACATTAAAAATTGCTATTTAGCTTTAAGTCACGTGATCAGCAGACCATTCTGTGGTTGGTATAGGCTTTTCGCACAGCAGACATTTGACATCCAGGTTTCTCTAATTACATCAACAATGGCTCTGTTCCAGTGAGCCAGAAGCATCTAAATGGAATTCAACCATCATGCATGTTATTAAATACACCTGTGCTTTTCCTGTCACTGTCTTGTGTGAAAAAGACCTACTTGAAGCACTACTGTACAATGAACACACCGCCTCTCCCACAGGTAAGGTGAATGCATTTCCTCTGTACATGTGCAATGTTCAAACACATTTGACAGTTTTTCCAAGCACGCAGAAACAGTTCATATTTACATAGGTGGAAAAAAAAAAAGAGAAAGTAGCATGCTCATTAAAAATAGATTTATCGGTGTATTCTCTTTGGTTTGTCCACAATATTTTTATTCCTGGATTCAAAAAAAAAAACCCTTCAGTTGCAGTACTTATTGAAGATAGGTTTCCATTGCTGGAAGTCACAGTTAAGGCAGCGGTGGATGATTAGGTCGTCCCCCCCTGGGGAAAAACAAGGAACACTTTCTCTGCAGAACACTTGAGGTGTGCAGCGAAAGGAAAGCCAGTGTCTGTATTTCTCTCTTTAATGACTGCAAACACTCCATAATTGCATAATTGATGAAGTAACTGTAGACTGGATGGCTCAGTGTGGCAGGTTGAAAAGAAAAATCTCCATGGCAGACGACATTTATCTTAAAACTAATCTCACGCTAAATAAATAGGTAAATATAATGTAACCTAACTTCAGAAAATAGGGCGTTTATCAGAGGTCATAATGTCTCCTAAAATCGGACGAGTATGTACACAAATGAGAGAATTTCAAAAGTTCATGCGAGTTAAACGCTCAGAAAAAGTGTCTTATGAAACTGATGGTGGAAAATTGAAACATAAAATGGAACTTTTGGCAGCATGAATGCTCCTGCCGTACAACATTCATAAATACAACTCTCAAACTGCGACACAAATTAGTAGAGAAATATGGGTTTATACGTTTGATTTTCTGTGATTCTTTTTCTTCTTTGGGTGGCTCGTCAAATCCCCTGTGAGGTGCCAACCTGAAACAAAATGAAACACCTCAGTTTGATTAATGTGTAAACATACAGCACTGTGCTTACATGGTTTTACAAGGAAAGACCTAACTTCACAGATCTCTAATTTCTTCATAGATACATCTCACTGTGTGCGACTGCACCATGATCAATCACGACAGGCGGTTGTACTTGCTGTGTTGATGACTGGAGTGAAGTCTTAGTCAAAAGCCATCTCTTGACTCCTCCGCACACAGCGGGCCACCTTTTTCTTAAAAGCTCCTGCAGGATCATCCCGCCACTCTTTCTGCAGGATATTGCATACACAAAAACTTTCATCAACAACCTGTGCTTCCTCTTGTGGATTGTCTTTAACACACATTTTGCTCAAAAGGTTTCCAGCACAGCTGACTAATAGAGGTTTACTTTATTTCAAACTTGAGTTTGAACTATTGCCTATAGTTCTCATCTCCAGGCAGCACCTTTGATAAGAGATAAGCCCTTTTAACCCAACCAAGACTCACCTTGACTTCAACAGCAACCCCCCCAGATCCATGTCACTCAGCCCAGTTGTTTGGATTTCCATTAAAAAAGAGTGACTTAACAGCCATTTCAGGTTTTGTGTACCTTTGCAACTTTCTCCACATGTGTACGAATATACACAGATATATAACAGAAACATACATGTCCTATTATTCAGATTTGACTGTTAAGTCTGGAACACACACACATCACCGGTAAAAAGTCTGCAAACTAACCGCAGTTTAAGAGCGCCCTTATGTGGGACACTGGGTACTTACAGCTGCATCCACATTGGCAGGAGAGTCTCCATTGGGGTCTGCCAACATGGAGATAACGCTGATCATGATGGTCTCTACTGTATGGATCGGCAGCCAGCGCTCCTCAGGCTTCTCATAGCCATACTTGTCCTCGCCAGGTTCATGCAGAATGGAGATGCAGACGTCGCCATTTTTGGCCACTGGCAGAAAACAGGAATATGCAGATTACTCGCACGTTTGTACTGAAGCAGAAGAGCTGATACTATACTGCAGCTCTGCAAAAGTCAAACCTAATACAGTTAATCGTTTAGCCAGTTAAGAGACTTTTACCATAGAACAAAATACTCACAAAAACTAGTGGCCACCGTTTCAATTCATTAGAATGAGATTACTTTCCAATTTCTTAAGACAATCCCTCCCAAAATAAAAGAGATTCTGTCAACATAGTGATTAATAGATCATCAATCAACATCTAAGTGACTGTTACAGCCATTTTCAGCACTTCGAGGCAGTATTTACATAGCCTTCCCCTAACATACGTTTTCACGCTAACGGCAGGCAAAATAATTTGAATATTTTCCTTGATACAGATTAATTAGAGAAACAGAGGTTAGTTCTCACCATTTGGATGCCAGATTTCTGTGACGAACTTCATCTTGGGAGGCCTCAAAGGGTAGTCACGCGGGAAGGACAAGGTGGCTTTGAAGAAACCTCCTTCACTACAGGTGACAAAGAGGATGGTGTTAAATATGTGCAATGGGGATTAAGAGTCAATATCCAGTTTAACTAAAAGTGAACGCAAGTCCCCTGGTAAATCACTATACTCACAACAATGTGTCCTGGGGTCCAATGACGACCACTTCCCACTGATAGATGTCATCGTCATCTACAAGACCCGCAGAAAAGCCTTCCACTGGGTTCTTGTTGAGCTCTGAAATTTCAGTTGCAAATAGCTTAAACTGTTTAATGGTGTATGAGGTAAATAATAATAAATAAATACTTTTTCAAAGTATATTAGTATGTGTAATAAGCACTTTTTAGCTGGTGTGTGTGTGGTGATTTTGAAATGCCTTCAGTAACTTATTGAGCAACAACAGCTAGCGTTAGCCTTAGTCATATCCTCTCCAACAGCTGTCTGGCACGCTATCTTCACACGTGCATTTCAACGTTGTTGTCAGTAGCTGTGTCTGTCTGTACGTAAAATCGTAAGCTAACGAAATAAAAGAACAGCCAAATGAAACGCAGCTGTTGCTCTCGCGTGGCTATTTCGTATACACGAAACTTAGCTATAGTAGCAACAGTTAGCCAACTTACCTGCTAATTGTTTACGTAGTAACAACGAGGATTGCTCCGACATTTTACAGCTATATCTTTTTTTATCTTTGTTATTTGTATTAATTAACGCCAACTAACAGTCAAACTGTCAACACATTTAAGTTAAACATCGGGCAAAGAAGATAAAGCACACAGTCCACGTTTTCTCCTGCCTGACAACACTAATAACATGGGTCAAAGAAATGGTCAGACGATTGGAGAGCCGAGAGTTAATTTGCCCTCGGTAAAAACGTTCAGGCAAACCTCGCGTCCAAGGTGTCAGTCGGTCCACCAATTAAATGAAAGTACAGGTCGGAACCGTAGCTGGGAAACTATGGAGTTAGAAAAGAAAATTTTGCTTTGAAAACAAAACGTGAACTTGATATTTTTTTACATTCTGATGTGTTTTTCAATGACAATATCCAGAGGCTTCTGAGCGGAAGAGAGTGAAGAGCGACATTCTCTCTTAATATGCAGATTATATGTCAATCACGCTCTCCTTGCCCCTCCCCTCCCCTCAAGGCAAAACAGTGACAGAGAGTTGAAACAGAAAAACTGACATCTTAAAACAAACCTGACATCGTAAAAAAAAAACACGAAACTGTTACTGAAAAAGAGTGAAATGAAGAAACACATCAGAATGTAAAAAACATCAAGTTCAGGTTTAGTTTTCAAAGCCAAATTTTCTTTTCGATGTCAATTGTAACTGACACTGATCTGACTCCATAGCGCACAGGGCCATTTAGGCAAAAGAGCTGGGATTAATCGCTCACACAGCCGAGGAAGAGCTGCCTGTGAGGCCTTGCCCAGGGCATAATCTAAATTAATGTGATAACTTTTCTTCTTCGTGTGGCTTTTTAACAGGGTATATTCCCATCGGTGCATTACTGCCTCTAACGATTTGTAACGAATACTACACGCTCTCTGTTTGCACGGGCCTTTGCCTCACATCCCGAGGGACAAACCGAATGTATGTGGACACCATCGGCCATATACCTTTGTTCACTTTGGGTCTGGGGCTATTTTCATTGTTTGGGCTACAAGGAAATCTGAATGTTATAAAATAAAAACATATTTTAAACAATAGTGTGCTTCATGGGGAAGGTAATTTCCTGTTTCAACATTAAAATACCCCCCCTTTTACAAAGAGAGGTCCCTAAAGAAATGGTATTCTCAGTTCTGTGTGGAGGAACTTTTTTTTTAATGGGAATTAAATAGAGTTTTAATTCCACTATTTACTTATAAACTTACCATGTTGACTATTTAACAGGCAATTCCTTGTATTGTTTGACTCTATATTTATTTTTTATTTTATTTCTTTATGTGGCTACATTAAGGCCAGTTAAATTTAAAGAAAAATGAAATCCTTCAGTTTTTCCCCACCACAGTTTTATTCCTGATTGTGTGAAGTAAGCTTTAACAGAATCATCATGTTGGGAAATGAAATACAACAAATCATTTGTTTGACATATCTCCTACAGATAAGAGCATGTTTCATGATGTAGTAATACACACGTACTGGACAATACACACAAAACTGGTCTCTGTTCCTCCCTAAACTATATTTATGCACTACGTGTGGATGTGATGGATTTTCTTAATTGTCTTTATTACCTCATCACTACACAATGTGTCTCCTGCTGAAATAATGGCATACCAAACTTTCCTTCTACTGCTCCCAGTGCCATCTTCTTGCTGCTTTCCACTCCTAATTGTGCTTGAATTTTTAAAAATACCAAAGCATATCCACTCAATAAAACACACACACACACACAGACAAAAACACGATTTCAGGCTTGACCAAAGATCATCAGCAGTTCTGTCGGTGCATCGGCTAAAGAAAATTACTTGTCTTACTGTGGTGAAAACAAGACGATCCATCTGGCAGCAGCCTTTCCTAAATAATCATATGTACTTAAATCTATCTGTTAAAATCTGCAGGTGCAATACCCCGTTCTCTTATTGGCTTTACGTAAGTTTGTCCAGCAAAATATACATGTTCATTAGAGTTTTCCTAATTTGTCACACATTGGATTCATTATATTCTTCCTCCTCACCTGCTTAATGATTACCCATAACTTGCATGAAAATATATGTTCTTTTTCTCTTTGTTACATGTGGCAATAGCGTCCCCATCTTCTAAACTTGTATTCTAACACCATTCTTTGACCAACCATGCTTTCACCACTGACATTTCACACCCTCGAACACTGATTCAGCAGATTTAATTATAGTTTTCAGGCAACCATCCTCAAAAGTATGAACAAATCTTTACATTTTTGGCCCATTAGCAGCAAAATGTACAACATACCCCCACTACACCATTGTCTAGAATTCATTTGTATCCTCATTGACATCCTCACTTATGTCTTTGGATCTCCCATAGAAACCTTTGACACCCCCAGGAATGTCTCTGCTGCTTCAACCAGCACTCCAGTCACCTCAGGTCTTTTACTGACTTGTTTGTTTTTTGCTTTCAGGCACACATCATACATGCAGAGAAATAACCTTTTTTAATCAAATATGTATCAGGAGGAGTTTCTACTTGAGTTGTTCTAGAGTGTGGTATTTTCCTGCACACTCACAGATCATTCTGTCACCCTCACTTCTTTAAAAAAATGTATATATGCATTCTTCACTTTGTCATGAAGCATAGCAGTAAGTCTGGCAGAATAAGTCATGCTTGCAGTAGCTGATTGGCATCAGCTATTTGATTTATGCTGGTTGGCTATCAGCTGACCAGTAAAATCCTGTCATATCCTGTCATATGTCATATTCTCCTTATGTGCTATATATCTTGTATTGTTCATGGTATGTGTCTATGAATAGGGGATTAGTTCTTACAGAGCCATTGCTGCTCCTCAAAATTTTTGAGAGATCATTCAAAGAGTAG
>JAVQJL010012958.1:0-10851 GCA_036024295.1 Nannoperca obscura
TTTTTTTTTTGGGGGTTGTGGCTTTCTTTGTCCCCCCCCCCCCCCCCCCCCCCCCCCCCGCCCTCTAGCCTGCAACAGATCTGAAAAAACTTTATTTCAAGCTGTGGCCCTTTTGTTAGATCTCACCCCCCCGCTCTCTACTTTCAGTCGTTAAAACAAGTAGTTTTAATAAGACCACAACATACAGTATCAGCAGGCTACATATGCAGTTACAGGAGCAGCATTTGTTTCATTAAATAGTACACTGCTGTCACATAACTTCACCATAACATAACCTTCCCCCGGTGTCTTATGAAAGATGAGTGGAGGCTTGAATAAGTATTATTGGGTGCAACAGCAAAAGCTTTAAGAGCACTTCAAAAATCCCATCCAGTTTCTGTTTTATTAACAGTGCCCTCAACAGTTCGTTTATTATTGAATAATATATAAAAAATATGAAATACAGTAAATTACAAGTCTGGACAACAAGGAGCAAAGTGCATGTCTTAACACAAATATTTAGCAGTCAGATTAAAAGAATCTGCTGTGTTTGTGCTTTTCAAGTTACAAAATCATCTGCAACGAGCTTCGAAAGTTGAGTTTGAGCTCCAGTAGAACATGTTAAAAGCACCACGTGGGACATTGTAGTCCATCCTGTCTAAGAAATGATATTTCTATCCTTTTTTTAAAAACTTCTTAAGAGAAACGTGATGCTAATTAAAGAAGTTGAAGCACAGGACCGGATGTGTTTACTTGTTCAACATTTGAAGGGAGCACGTATTCCTTGTGATGTTCTGCCTTCACTGATTGAATATTCTGTATTACTGGAAATGCAGATAAAGCAGCGTCTTTGTGGCAGTGTAGTAAATCCTACTTTAAACATTTTTGTAGTTTTATAGTTTTTACACATCAAACATTCAGTCTTTTTATCACTTACAGGTTGAAACAGAGAAAATCCCAGATGCAAACAGGACGTTAAAGAATATCCTGCTAATATATACCATGTATTTATATTGTGACAGCCTTTAATGGGATGGTGCCGCTCACCTGGCAGTTTCAACTCTGCAGTAAAACAGCGTGAGGAGTCTTCCTGTTCAGTTCTCTTGAGTGATTCAAAGTAATTCAAAGATCCGTTTTACCTTAATATAACTCAGCCTCAGATTAATAGAGTGCAACTGCAGTGGAAAATGGCAATTTTCAAAAAGCTTTGTAAAGATGGACGTGTTTGTCTCGACCTCCCATATGAAGGCTCATCAAAAGTAACATTCGGGGCTAAAACGATATTTCACTTATTAAATTATTTGGAGACTGTTTACCAAAGGTACACAGTCACTGTGGAAGAACATGAAGGTTTCAGAGTCTTTGCAGGGAAGAAAAGCTGATTTGTTATTCCACATCGTCTCATAAATATTCCAAAACGGTAAACAGGATCACACAAATCCATTTGGTTTGAGAACAATATCGAGAGTTAATGAGTTGAGATTTGTCCTCGGAGTAATGTCACGAGAAAAACAATGAATCTTTGTGGCTTGAAGTGATGCCGCTGCAAAATCATCCGGGGCTAAATCTTTACTAACCGCATTTTAAACACGCGCATGTGTAAATTAACCTCAGCCAGCAGGGATTTCAAGAAAAGTATCTGATGATTAATACTATATCATCAGAAACATCTTTAATGGAAATGAGTTCAACTTTAGGGCACAATGGATGATTAGCACAGTGTCGCGTTTATTTGCCCACACAGCAAAAACTTAGTTCCTACTTCTTATCGGCCAATTTGAAGGCACATTTTTTAATGATTCAAGGGAACAAAGTATTAATTCAAGGGGGCAAATGAAATCATGTAATGGTACAAATAGTGAATTAGAGGGAAAAATGATTTCAAAGATTCAAATGAATAATTCAGCCTTTCGAATGACCAAAAATGTTTCCTCATGAACACTTCACAAACACCTGAAAGTACTGATTCCTTTGTTAACAGCGTGAACCGGGTCAAACAATATATATCGTTTTCTGTCATAAATCAGAAATGACACCATATAAGAAACCCTGTTTAAGTGTTTAAGGGACAATGAAACCTGCAGGACACACTGATGTGAATGTTTCTTAATAAAAGTACAGGAGATGAATCGCAGCCCAGGTTCCCTGCTGGTGCAGACTCTGGGTCCAGACACAGCACACACACATTACGAGTGTGTTTTTCTTCTGGAAACTCAACTTCCCTGTTGGGAGCAGTGTTGCTTATCAACAAGCCCAGAGCCGGCGGCGTCTGTGTGTCTGTGTACACCTACCACACCTACCACACCACACCACAACCACCTGCACCTCCACCTCCACCAACATACCACCGCTGGCCCTGTGTGTCCTCGCAGGTGGTCTCAGAAACACAGTGAACACACACGTGTACAGCGGTGGTAACTCCTCTCCTCTCCTCACCTGTTTAATTGTACCTCTCCGTCCGTCCCTGCATCAGTCCGTCCTCCCTTTTTTGGTCCATCCCTCCTTCTCTGGCTGTTTATCTTTACTTCCTCCATCTGCTAACAGTTCACTGCATTCCAGAAGGAGATATTGTACTCAGATAGTATAATTGTAAGATGTTGTAGGTTAGTCAGCATTTAGAGATGCATTGCAACACTTATCTGAGTTCTAACTATCTCATGGTTGTGTGTTACTTCCACTCCCTTTTTATATCCTATGCTGTACTAATGATGGCAGAGAGGCAGCCTGAAGATCTCTGAGTGTACTTTAGGAACCGAAACAGGACCATGGAGTTCACTGACAGGTGTCAAGATCATAACTAAAATATAAACGCCAGTAACACCAAGGACGTGATCATTGACTTTTGAAGAGGGCCACTGGTATCCCCTCTTCCAAGCACAAGCTCAGGACAGAGCACAGACACAGTGGACAGTTAGAAGCACTGAAACACTATTACTGATGACAAGTGAATCACTTTTCATGCCAACCTGTCAGAGCCTTCCTGTTTCAGGGATCTAGACTTGTTTTTAAGGTAGACAGGAACATGTATTGTAATATTTTGTTACAGAATAGAAAGAGTTTGCTAAGCAGTGTGAAACAGGCCAATCTGATACTGGAAGAAGAAAGTCGCCCTCTTAAAGAGTTTTATCTTTTTATTCTCCAGATGAATAAAAAGTAATAAAAAAAAAATTCATTTGTACTTCATGCTATGATGATTTTATGTTTGCAAAGTTGCACTTACACCCTTATTGACCACCAGCCCTCTGCCTCTGTTTGGACTTTTTCAGGCATGGAAACTGAGACGCTGTGAATACTCAGAGAAGTATGAAAGAGTAATTCATTCCCATAAGAAAAAAAAATGTTTGCACATCTGAGATTATTAACTCAGAACTGAGAAAAGTTTTCATGCAAAAACAAATTCTGCTTTGTTTTTCCCAATAAACGAGATTCCTCAATATCTGCATGAGAGTCGCCTACGCTAGCTCAAGTAAAAGACAGCATTTCAGAGGATTCTGAGGAATTTCATTCATTTAAAATAATAATAATAATAATAAACAGCTGAATTTTTTCTCATAACTCTGAGATAATAATCTCGCTTGTTAATACACAAAGACGGGGCAAACGTTGTTTACTCCATTGGATGCACTACGCTGCAGCAGATAATTACAGATGTGAATTTACGGGAAATTAATATAGAAATTCAAAAAGTTTGATGATGAAAATGTCAGTGTAGCACAGAGAAGCAACATACAGAACATACTGTATGTAGGAAGGGGTTGTGCCTGTACGAGCTGCTGTTCGTGTCCAAATGGAATAATGAATTCCAGATGTGGAATACTAAACACAGTTTATCCAGTCATATCTTTGTGTTTTCAGTTTTAACTCTTTAACCTGTAGCTACACATTGGCTGTTCAGTACAACACTGACCTCACACAGGACGCGGGGTTGTGCAGATGTGTGTATCAGCATCAGCAGTGACCCACTGGTTTTTAACGGCGATGCTGCGAGTTAAACTTGTGTAGACGTGCGAGTGATGCACTGCTGCAACAGAGATCCGTGCACTGCACGAGGAGAACACACAAAGAGCCGACACATGGCTCGTGAGCCAGCGTACGGCGGCTGTGTTCACTGTTGCACCTCGACATGAAGTACAGCGAGCACGCGGCGCATGTTGGAGTCGGTTTAAGCTTTGGCTTTTGGCGGGATCTGATAACATGGCAGGTCAATGGAACATATCAGGATATATATTTTGCCCGCCCCCGTGATTACACGCCTGTCTACAGTCAACATACACTACATGCAGAGGAATACACATCCACGTCTTTACATACTGTAGAGCCAACACAGTTGCAAAAGAAATCTATATTTGTAACAAAACTTTGACTTGCATTTACTGTTTAGTTTCTGAAAAGAATGAAGGGGGGAAAAAAGAGACCTCAGCAGTATACAGCGAGATACAATCCTATTCAAGGTTCACAGGTGGACACTCACATGTGAATTGCCTTGCTATGAACAGCTTGCCAATGCAGCAGAATGAAATAAGCAATGTTATCAACGACAATGACGCTGGAGGCTTCAGCTGCTTCTCCTCCATTCGATGCAAACTGACCGCCTAGTGGGAGACAAGATAGCATGGAATAGTGTTGGACAGGGGGACATTTAAAGGCCATAGGGGGTCAATGCCTCGAACTTCATTCAGTGATTAGGACACAATGTGCCCCCTGCAGAGTCAGCGGAGGCCGGGGAATAATCCCAAACCAGAGAAGAGCTGCTGAACTGGGGTGTGTCTGCAACACAAAATGGCTGACTGCAGAGGCTCCGGCGTGAAATGACAGTTGTCAGAGCGAGAGAGGCTGGCTGTGTTAAGGTGGATGGATTACACTTTAAAAAAACTGCAGGTTTACCACTGACAAGTGCGTAACATGTTTCAGGACTGTGTCAGGTGACGCTGCGATGCTGCCTTCACATGATATGATAATAACCATCAGAACATCTTCACAGTTCAAAGCAAAGACTTGAACAGCTCAGAACAGCAGCGTGTTGCGTAGCTTCTGATCGCTTTCTGATCGCTTTGTTCTCGCTGAACACATTCATTCATGTTTCACAGCAAACAAGCAATTGTAATGTTGTTTTGTCCTTCACAAAGTGGGCTGTGAGTAGTTAGGAAGTGAGAGACATCAGTGTAGGAAACCAAATGATCGCTGAGGTGAACAGTATTTATTCTCACAGAAATATCATCATTTATACAAAATGAATCATTTTGTTATTCAATTCAATTCAATTCAATTCAATTTTATTTATATAGCGCCATATCATAACAAAGTTATCTCAGGGCACTCAATGTTATGTCATGTGAACAAAAACTGTTAACGATGTGGACTCAACACATGTGTTTGTCCAGTAAAGACAGGAACCCCCGACCAAATGCTATGACAAGACTATGGGTGGTTCCTGTGGGATACTGTATGTATGCATGGCACGTAACTGGAAGATTAATTATGTGGCACAAAATGTCTAAACGAGACCAGATAAGACACTGGTGTGGATCAGTATTACACTCAGAGACTGGATCACACATCAGGCATTATCGTGAACACGCTCATTAGAAATGTGTACTACCTTAGCCGTACCTACCTTCCTCTGGGGACATGAACCGGCTGCCCCGGGGAGGACACTCTGCCATGGAACAGAATCACACAGAGAGACACTGCCCGTCCATGGGGGGTCCGGCAGAGCTGGGTTTCCCTGTGGAGTCTCTTCGCTGCCTACTGAGTTTCCCATGACCGTTCATTTTGTAAGGGCTTGGAAATATGACAGCTCATGAAGGCCGAGGCACAATGCACATGACAAAGCACACGAAGAGAAGCTGGTAGAGTGAAGCACTGCTTTCAGCCTACCTTGCCTCAGACCTCACGTCATCTGCGCTTTGTGGACGCACCGTCCTTTCATAACCTGTGGATGGAAAGCCTTTCTTCTTCCTCTCCAGTCCATCTTCATTCATCAGTTTCCAAAGAAATGATATTTCTAAGCAATTTCACGGGCGGTATAGGTGAAGGCCTGTGTTTTTTAGACCAATCCAGTTAGGTGTTTGTGCCCAGAGAGATGTGTTTTTTGTGATTGAAAAGAAGTGTAGGCAACTTCTCTTGGCTTTAAATAATCACAAACATGCTGCTGACTATGTCTCTGAGGATTTTTTATGCAATCTTGTCATCCTCCACGTGTTGGAGTTTGGTTTTCAACCTTTTAATCTCGGACAAAGACGCTGGCTGACTTCTCAGAGTCACAACATTCTGGTAAGATTAGATTTTTCTTCCATACGTTGATTGAAATATTAGATCCCAGCTATGTGCGATTGTTTGGTCTTAAATTAACTGCATTACGAGTCGAACCGAACAGAAAACACACAGCTGAGGGTTGACTGTAGTTCAGTTTCAACACCACCATGATGCTACTGGTTCATTTCATTTCACAGATTAAATCCCGTAACAGTGGAGTGTACAGTCAGCTCCCACACTGCATTAAAAGAATCAAATGGTCAGTGCATCATCCCGTCACACAACGAGCCTCCACGTAGCATCAATGAGAACATTTAAGGATTAACTTGTGACTCACAAGTAACCTCTGGAGGAAGCGGAGGTGAGTAACTCACAATTACACTTATCTGCAGCTTCGGCCTGAATCTCTACTCGTTGGGATGTAAGTGTCATCCCGACTGATTCACTCTGAAGGCACCACTGTCATGTTGCTTGGATTACTTGAAACATCACGGTTACAGTTACGCTAGCAGCTGCTGTTACAAGACTGGTGGTCTGTAGGACTTGTCAGGATTTGATTGGCCGCTGCGATGGCCGTGCTTAATTTGCCTTTCGAGCCTTCTGCTTACAACAGGAAGTGATGTCAGTAGCAAGGAGTGTAACCTCATTGCACTTGTGCATGTTCATTGGCTGTCGAATGTTGCCATGGGAAAGCCCTTTTGCTTTGGGTAAAAACATTTCAACATGGGTTTGTCACATGACAAACGACACTAGCTGAGTAACCAATTGAAATGCTATCTGCATAGGAGGTCAGCCAATCGGCTTTATCGCAGATTGAAAAGCTAACCCAATCACATCGCGGGGTTTTGCAAAGCCACACATGCTACGTAAAGTCCGTAAACGGATTACGGTGAATGGTTCAGTTCTAGTGTTCACATGAGCTACGTTTGGTTTCAGCAGTTGTGCTAAACAGGCGTGGGGGGGGGGCAAGCTGGTTAACATGGCAGAGCAGGGAACAGGGGAACACGCCTCACACTTCTGTTGACGGTGAGAGATTATAGGTCTGGCTGCCTGCAGCAGATGTAATAAGAGGCCAGTCATTCAAGAAGACGTGGTTAAAAGCCGTTATAGTGCATCCAAGTTGTCATTTTGAAGTTCATTTAATTTGTTATGTGGGTGGGTTGCTAAGATGTCAGTGGTTACAAGCCAATCAAATACATTTCCTTAACACTAACTTTATTTAGATTTTTTTTTAATGAGTAAAGTCCACATCGGATAGCATTCACGGGAGAATACGCAGTCTGTTGTAGAACTAATTGTTCTTGGTTGTAAATCTGAAAATACAAATGTAAAATAAATGTACAAAGATGAAGGCAGATCGAGACCAAATTACATGTTTGTACAAACAAGAGTTTCAATTCCTTCATATTATTGTATTTTAAATATAATATTATCAGTATCCGACAATATTGTAAATTTATCAAAAGTATATATCCAGCAAGTTTCTGAGTGACCTTCTGATTCGTCAGTGTGCTAAACATTAAATAGTGTAACACATTATACACCCTTTTTTGGCCAATTTGTAGACAGTTGTTAGTTGAAGTCAACAAACAAAGAGACATCTTTAACAGAAAGGCTGAACTACAAAAGTGGAAACCAAAACATTCAGTGGTGCCTTATATAGCTTTATGTAAATGTTGATGAGTATGAGTTCTGCATGTTGAAAGAGCAGTTTGTAAAATATGTGTGGGATCGAGATGAAAGGATAAGAAGAGAGAGGAGGAAGAGAGGAGAAACAGAGAGAATAGTGGTTTGTGACAGCCATCTCCTCCAACAACCAGGGGTGGTGTGGATCCACGTTGTCCTATTTTTCACTGTTCACCGTGGGAATGGCATCACACTGTGCAAACCGTGTGTGTGTGCTTGTGTGTGTGTTTGTTTGTGTACATGCTTGTACATTATGTCCGTGTTTGACTTTAATCACGTACCCTTGTGTATCCTGGAAAAGCTTGTGTGCACACAGGTCTATCGTAGGTGTGTTACACACAGGTCTATAGGTGTGCATAGAACCTGTTTTGAGGGGGATATATATCTTTATCCGTGTGTGTGTGTGTATCAGAACCCCCACTGGTGCTTATTTGCCATCTCTATGACAGAGCATACAGCTGCATCTCAAGACAAACTAGGCCAACAGCAGCTCTGTGGAGATGGAGCTGCTGACATTTGGCACCTGTTATCCAAACCTCTGAAGACTTTGTTATATCAGAAAGTCTCTGGTGTGAAGAACTCTCTATGTGCCTTCTATCCTGACCTGGGTTTCTTTCTTATCTACTTGTTTCCTATCCTGCCTCTTCCTCAAAGCACCAAATGCAGGCTACACAGCTCCTATTTCACTTCGACATTAATGGAAGGCGATGAGAGTGAACTGGGCAACATGTCTGAATGTTAGAGCCAATACAGTGAACGATGACTGATAGTGACTTATGTTCTGTGCTGTGGCAGGGAGCTTTGGACAGCTCCCCTCCATCCTCAGAATGAACAGAATGCATTAAAGCAAAATACCAGAAAAGCTGCTGTATTTTATTTGTTTCAGTCCAAAGCAGCTCTGGCAGCGTCAATATACTGTATGTATCAATTGTGTGTGTGTGTGTGTGTGTGTGTGTGTGTGTGTGTGTGTGTGCTGTGTGTTGGTGGGATGAGTTTAAGTACAACCTGTGCTCACACAGTCAGTGTATCAAAACATTTATCAATACATGTTTATGCCATCCAAACTTCTAAAGCAGCTATCCAGCCAACCTAATGTTAAATACTTTACCTACATTACCTTTAACATGTGGCGCTAACTAAAGGGCAACGCTGCCACGCACCACGTAACATCTGATGCAGAGACTGCATGGCCCCAGCACTGCTGCTGTGTCACTGTTCAGTGTTTGGAGAGTCACATCATAAGAAATGGATAAACTACAGATCCAGGAGAAACTGAATCACTGACAACCAATGTCACGTGTGCTGCAAGATGTTCAGATGTCAGAATATCCACAGCTGTAATGTCTTTCTTCAGGCACTGCTGAACATCAATACCCAGGAATCCTGTCAGATTAGGTCAGTACAAGCACTGCATCCCTGGTGTGTCTGTGATGTATACCAAAGAGGACCAAAGGGCCAAGAGAGCCAATAAGATCTGTTGTTGGTGAATCCAGCTGTTTTTGGATGGACGCACTCACTGCTGTTCTGGAGACACTTTTGGCTTCTTATTTGAAGTTGTGACTTGTCTCTTTGAAATTGCCCAGCAGCATCCGTATGAGCACCATGAGTTTGAGGCAACAGAATTCATCTGTGGCATCTCAATTAGCCGCTCTTCACTGTTGCAGCCCTACTTTGTGGTTCTTAGAAGAAAGGTGTTTGTTTTTTTTCCCCACATAAAAATTAGCCTGATGCAGCTTTTAAGTGCTGTATTTTGCATCTCAAACCAAACTAGGACAAACCAAAGCTTTGGAGATGCAGAGGTGACATTTGGCATTCACAGCAAATCTCCACAGAGTTCCTCTCACAAATTCTATTCTTATCTTGCTTTTTTTAGGTATGTTTGTTTCCTCCTACTTTCTTTCTGTCGGATTTGCTTACTTTCTTTCTTGCTGGCAATCCTCTGAAGAATTGAACTTGTCCATTCTACCTTTCTTTGCCTGTACATCTTCCTTTTGATTTGTTTTTCTGTTTCTCTTATCCCCATTAAGTCCCCGTGTCATGTGGCGACAGGGACAAACACTACAATGAGCAGTCTGTCTTTTTATCTGACCAAACCTTTGGTTCACAGACAGAATTGTGAGCAACTACAGAAAGATTACCATTGAATCTGTTATGGATATGCATGGTCCCCAGAGGATAAATCCTAAAACTCTTATAATGCAATGACCTCACCTTGGTCACATCGGGCCAACATTTTAAAGAACCCCAGGAAATACAAGAATGATCATCCAATGGGTGGATTTACATTGAATTTACTGAACACAATGTTCCCCAGAGGATGAACACTTTAACACAAACTGTGCCTGAAGCCTCATTTCCCATTAGTGTCCGTGAATAGAATGGTGTTTGCAGCAGCTTTGCCTTATTCTTCAGTAAACAGGCGGTTCCCACTGCAGAACCATTGCACAGAAAGCAAAGAGAGCAAGTAATAATGGGTGAGGTTTGGTGAAAATACACACAAACACACACACACACAAGGGTGGAAGAGCAAGGGTAGTGTGCGTGGTATGATAACTTCATCTCAGTGTGGGGTCGAGTTGTGGGAGAGTGAAGCACCTGGGGAGAAAAGGATTATGGATGGGGAGTGGGGCACGGCGTCGAGGCCGCACGCTGAGAGAGAGGACGCTACACCTAGAGAGAGAGAGAGAGACACTCACACAGACAGAGAGAGAGACACTCACACAGACAGAGAGAGAGAGACACTCACACAGACAGAGAGAGAGAGACACTCACACAGAGAGAGAGAGACACTCACACAGACAGAGAGAGAGACACTCACACAGAGAGAGAGAGAGACACTCACACAGAGAGAGAGAGAGACACTCACACAGACAGAGAGAGAGACACTCACACAGACAGAGAGAGAGAGACACTCACACAGACAGAGAGAGA
>JAVQJL010012960.1:0-12937 GCA_036024295.1 Nannoperca obscura
CGAATGTTGCTTTGGTTATTAAATGTCTGCGGAATGATAGTGAACGAATGCAGATATAAGTCATTTATACAGCTTGATTGTCCACTCCTGCCAGGTTAGATCAAAACAATAGGCAAAGATTATAATAAAAATATGAAATCTGTAAGGCAGTGACATAAATCACAGCCAAACTAAGACATGAACAGCTGTTGTTGCTCGATGGCACTACAAGACAAGTGAGAGGAGCATCGAACTGACTGACCATCTCTAGAGCGGCGTGTTTTTGTTAGTATTTCCAAAACCTTCAATGTGATGATTACAGTTGGTTCTAAAAGTTTTAAATGTCTGCATGTAAATGAGCCACTTCCTGTTATAACTCTGATCTGCGGTACTTATCGTGGCCATGCATGCAAAATTCTACAAAAATACTCTGATAAACCACTACAGCAACACATAAGTTGGGGTGTGGAGGTGGAGGACCACAGCACCACCTACCTAAAGACCTCGTTTAGTTACCTACATTGGTCGATTTATAGGGTGGACCGGAGGACCAAGATAACCTCCTAAAGAAAAGAGGACCACTGGGGCGACGTCATCAGTGTTTGGAATCATAATTAAGAACGCTGAACATTTCTGCTGCTCTTTCCATACGTTTGAAATAACCAGCGACAAACAACACGGCCTCTAAGCTCCAATGTTGAGTTGTACAAACCCGACTGGACGCCGTTTCTGCATTTCTGAATTTCATCTGTGAAAAAAAAAAACTGTTCTCAGGCTGAATCACATGCAGGATGAGGGGGAAGTAGAACGAGTAAGAAAAAAAAAAAGAAGCATCGATTAAGTTATGAATGCAGATGCTTTGAGTCATCAAGCACTTGACACAAAAACTGATGAAAGGCATGAAAGAGCTCAGCGTCTAATGTTCCAGCTGAAAAGGGAGCGTGGGTGCACGAGATGACGCGGGTGGTGAGCACCTCTTTTTGTCGTTATTTATCCAAATCAAGCTAATTATAAATCAGATGAGAAACGAGGGATCCGTGTGTGCGTGTGCGACTTGTGACTTGTGACTTGCGCGTGTTGTTCCGCAGGCTGATCTACTGGCTCTGCCTCTCCCTGGGCAGCAGCATCAGGGCCTTCGGCTTCGGCTTCTCCTTCTTCCCCATACTGGTCATGCTGGGCGTCAACCTGTACTACACCTGCTCGTCGGTCGGACACCATTCGGTTTTCGACGTTGCACCACCCACGACAGCTCCTCCTCCTCCCAAGCAGCGGTGGTGGGGTTGAAGGGGCGACGTCCAAAACGGTTAAACACTTTTTTTTTTTCCTTTCTTTTTTATATTCTGACACAACGACACTCAGACAATCTGAGTGTTGCTGGCTCTGAAGCCAGGCGGACTCCACCACTACAGGGGGAAAAGAGCCTGACATAAATATGATCAGAAATGGAGTTTGATTTCATGAAAATCGCAATGACTATAACTTTGTTTTGATGACTTTTGTTCACAAGAAATCAATGACACAGAGCAGGTCGTGGGTACATTTGTAGGTTGAATCTTCTGTCTTAAATAAGGAAAATCAACAATATTGTTAAGAAAGGAGGTTGAAAAGTTTCACATCAACAAAGCTCTTATCCACATGTAAATGTGAACTCTAGCGATGTGGTCTGAAGAGGGGCTCTAACGAAGACAAAAATAAGAACATAACACTTTTCTTATTGATTAAAATATTTTCTTTGTTTACAGCAGCATTAGCTGTTCTTTCTTTTGAAGGATTGTTTTTTTTCAGTGTGTGAGTGCATGAGTATTTAAAGTGAATCTGATCAATTTCTGGGACCCTGAATGAGTTTTAATAAAGCTTCATTAAGAAAATAAAACACTCAACATTGTGCGGCAGCTGATTATTAAGCTCCAAATGACCGAGGAGGCAAACACGTTACTGATTCTGTTCAGCCAAGAAAAAATAAATCATTACAATTTCAAGTTGTAAGTGTGGGTCCTCTGTGATCATGATAAACTATAGTTACACCACATGCTCTGCACACGGGACCGTAGCACTACCTGACCTTTAACAGACAATTAGTGCTATAAAAAGTTACACAAGTTATGAACATGTTAATATGAATCAATAGATTAGACTTGTCTTCTTTTTTTTTTAAGGCAGGTAAAATACACAGTACAACGGACACCTCAAAAATCAAAGTTTCTTTTCCTATAAAGCAGCCTACGTCTGAAAACGTTCAACATCAACAGTTCTGTTCTGCAACGGTCCAACAATCAAAAATTAATTTGTTGAACTTCTTTTTTAATCAAACCCCAAAAAGTACATCAAATACTTAAAATTACTACAGCAATACAAGCTACTTTCACATTAATGCATCAGTACAGTTAATCTATAATCTATACGTTACGTCCCACCGTTGGTCTTTGTACATTTGCGTGTATGTTTTCGCCCGTCGCTCGGTGTCAAACCTTTTACGACTTGAGAGCTGTTACAACATGTGTTCTCTCTCCCTGAACAACTTCACTCAGATTCAAGTATAATAGAGCTGCAGCCTCAAACCTTTTTTCATTATAATTTATAATAATTTCATTATAATTCTGAGCTGTGTGAAATAAACTGAAACATTTGCTTTTAACGGAGGACTGAATTCAAGTTCAGCATCTATAAGAGCAACAGATAAATGACCCTGAAACTGAACTTTCACACACATCTGCTGTCACTCTAAATAATGTGCTTTGGACAAACAAAAAATCTATTTTTAGTGGTAAGAAGCTTTACTATACATTTAGCAATAAATCTCACTTTTACGAGTGTACTTAAAAGTGAGTACTTTTTATATTATAGTACTTTCTTAAGTAGAATTTGGAGTTACTTTTACTGTTCCATTTTATGGATTTATAATAATTTTAGGCAGAAATATGGTTGTTTTTGTTGTTTTGCTCCAATACATATATTATCATTATAGTATCAATATGATGGATTTGGGCTGAAACTAATTATTCTCTGTGATTCATCTGTCCATTATTTTCTTGATTACTCAAAAAAGGTTTCCCATCACAATTTCACAAAACAAATCCAAAACCTAAAGTCATTTTTTTTATATCTTAGAAGACAAAGAAACTCAGAACATCACATTTGAGAAGCATTTTTGCCATTTTTTCTTTAAAAAATTACAATTAATAGATTATCAAGATAGTTACCAATTCATGTAAATGTAATATAAATCTAACCGCTATTTTTACTATCGATTCATTTTTCAACCTGCCCTTCTGCAATTATATTTTCACTGCATAACTTTCCCTAGTAATCTAGTATTTTTGCATTGTATTTTACTTAAATCCACATTTTATTAAAAGCTAAAAAAAAAAGTTGGGTAAAAGATCACATGGATAAAGGTGTGATTTTTATTGCTGTAGCTAAATTATCGTTTGATCTCAGTATATCAGAGACGTTGTTGTCGTTGACTTGCTCGGTGGAGGTCATGAGAGATCGGCTAAATTTAGCCGTGTAGACATCACTGAATGTGTGAAATGAAGCTTCATCGCACGTGTTTGTAACTGTGACAATGAGCAGAGGAAGAAGAGAAAGGAGGAGAAACGCTCTAATGCACCTCTGAAAGATTTCACCAAAAGTTCCTGATTGGGGACCTATTTTAGTGGCACTTTTGTTTTGTTGCACAGTAAACAGCAGTCAATAAACCAGACTCAAGTTTATTTCACTCAGTTTGTCTATTTAATATATAAAATACGGTAAAACATACGCAAAAAGGGTAAGGTCTCAAGGGACTTGGATACTTTGGTACAACAAACACTTTTTTGTAAAAGCGGTATAGAATTTCAATAACATATCAGTGCATACTTTGTATATGAAAATATACACAAATTGTATATCATTCTCAAAAACAACAAAGAAATATTTTCTTTACAACAAAAACCCAAAGCAGACTAGCTCAACACAATATATTAGCTATAAATTTATTCTTTAGTATATCATATGCTACATTATTCTGAGTTGTTTTAAAACTCATTTGTGATGCATGTCCTTTATCATTACTGTACGTAACATAAGTCGTGTTGTTACCTGTATCCCATGCATTTACAATTTTCAAATTTCATGAATTACTAATTTCAGTTGTTTCCCGTTTTTATAAATATATTCTATCTTAATTAAAACTGCAGCATTTAACTGGTATTTCCTTCATTGCATTTGCTAATACCACAATAACTGATCGTGCAATTTTCAGCAAGTTGTTTTAAAAAAAAAAAGGAAACCAGTACTATATGTTTATGATAAGATAAAATAAGACAAAATAAAAAACTGTCTACTATCCTACACAAAAGAGCAATAAAATAAAAGCTCCATAATAATATCATCATAATAATAGACAATGGAACTGCCACCAGCACAAATTAATCCAAAAATAGTGAGATTCTAAAAAAACATTGTACACAACAAGTAACAGGGGTGCACGTTTTCGTTTCTCATAGATTGTCTTGTGACTACGCTGCTAGATTGGACAGAGAACCTTTTTGTACATGAACAAACCTGCACGAGGCAGGATGCTGAAGCCAATCGGTGTGGTGTCACATTTCTGTCAACCATCAGCGCCCACAAACGTAAAGAGGAAATCCGTTTTTAAAATGGAAATGACTGTGGCAAAGGAGGAGATCGTTAGCTCCGGCCGAAGGCTGGTACTGCTCAACAGTTGGGTCTTTTTAAAAGTAGTACAGTTTGACATTTTGGGAAAATGCGTTTATTTGCTTTCTTCACGAGAGTTAGACGAGAAGATCGATACCACTCATGTCTGTCCGTTAAATATGAAGCTACAGCCAACAGCTGGTCGGCTTAGCTTAGCATAGACAGGAAACAGCTAGCCTGTTAGACCACCTGACAGCACCTCTAAATCTCAGTCTCGTGTAGTCGCATTATTTAAATAGCCTGAATTAGCTACTTTTGCTGTGTGTTTTAGGAGCTCGTTAACACGTGAAACCAGTACAAAGTTGAGTTAATTGTACAAATGTCGACATTTACTTAGACGTCACTTCCAGCAACGGCGGCTTTTTTAGCAATTTGCCAGTTTGACACTTCCTGTAGTTCTTTTCACCAGGTAGGAGGTCCAAATTGCAGATCCAGGCTGGCTGTTTGCTCCAGTTTCCTGCTAAGCTAATCGTCTGTTAGCTTCAACGTTACAAACATGAGTGAGTAGTGATCTTCCCCAAATGTCAAACTATTCCTTTTAATAATTGAGATGATTTCTCCCACACGCGTTTATTGAAAGCTTTGCATGTTAAATTGTTTAGCGAGGATGATTGAAAGAAGAAAACACTTCTAACCTGATATTAGCAGAGTGAAAAGCTTCCCGCCGCACGAGGGATGGAAACCATCAACAACAGTGGTGCGAAGCCGTCGCACGAGGATGTTTGTTTGTTTGTTTTTTCGGACACTCGCAACAAACCCCCAGTGTCTGTGTCAGACGCTGGCTTCACACTCTGCTGTGGGCTGTGACGCGTCGCACCAAAGCCGCCGTGTCCACTTTCCTCCGCTGACTTAAAAGCGTACGATTCTTTAAGTGGATAATAAACAGTCAACAACACCAGTCTGCACTTTGAGCATCGTCTCAAGAGATTAAAAAGGTCAAGCAATCAGGAGAAACTTCCTATTTGTAGGCTATAAACAACCTGTGTACGCACGCTCATTCACAAACCTGAAATGGTTCAGACAAAACTAATTTGTACTAGAAAACATACAATTAAAACAACACAGCACTTAGTAGCCAGTTTCTTGACTTAACTTCAAAGTGGAAAAAAGGCAATAATAATAATCTGTGTTTGCTTAAAGTGGAAAAGACTTTACACGATTCTGTCGATCAGAATATGCATCAAAGAAGTGCGTTTTTATCTCTTAACTACACTACAAGTGAACGGCAGTGTCCTAATCCTGTCACGTTGAGGTGGTTATGGACAATTTTACTTTGATCGTGAGTGTTTTTTTGTCTAAATATGTGTGGTGGGAGAATATAATGACACCACAACCAAGCAGGCCTCTGTGAGTGAGGGACAGAAAGTACACGCACACGCACGCACGCGCACACACACACACACACACACACTATCAACACTAGCATAAAATAGGTTTACTGAAACGAGTCCGATCCACCAGCCCTACCTAGTGTGGCGTAACCCCTGTTCGAAACATATCAAATTCACACTCATATATGCAAACAGATCCACTGAGAATCAACACATTGCTTGTTTTTAGGGATACCTAGCAAAGTCTATGCAAATATATTCATATGTACATACACGTCGTTTTAAGCTGAAAAGCCATTTTACTTTTGTCGCCAACTGAAGCGGTAGAAATATAGAAAATGTCTTTTTCCTTTCACTTTCTGAAACACGGCAAAGAGCTAAGGAGAGCTAGAGAGAGCTAAAGAGGACATCAAAGCTTTTGTATAAGGAGTGATTTTTATACAAAGTCAGAATTCCTACTTCTGGACAACTATCAGACCTTCAAAACAGATTTTTTTTTTTTTTTTTTAAATACCAACAGATAAAGAACACTTGGACTGAAGGAACCAAATACTTCCCTACCCAAAAAAACAAACAAAACAAAAAGCCACCGGAGGCTCAAAAAACTGGTACTATGCATTTAAGTGGATGGCATCTACTCCTGGCTGACAAGCCGAGTGACCGGCTGGATTTCTGCTGCAACAATTTCCATCCAAGTTCCAGCGGCGATGAGGTGAGCGGACGGGAGGAGCACCCAGTCTGAGGAGAGAGCGGCGGCGAATTCGAAGCTCGAAACGCATCGACGGTGTCTAGTTTCCGCTTCCGCGATGATTCGTCAGCGTCTCTGCACCGAGTGCGAGAGGCATTTGGCTTCTTTTTTTTTTTTCTTTTTGTTGTCGTTGTTGAAGAGAGGTTGATATTGGCACTCCGGCGAGCGACTCCACGGCCACAGAGTGCCACCTGAGGGCTGTTCTGAGGTCAGTCAATGTGGCAGCGTGAAAGAACCAATCGTGGCGAAGCGTCCTGACCTACAAGACCCTGTTTGAGTCTGTTTGCTCCGTGCCAGATAGATTTGCTCACTCCTGAAACTTGCCCAGATTAAAGTTCTATCCAAAAGTGCAGCGTGAAAGTGACTTATGGACGAATGGACAGCACACGATCCAAGCGACGTTGGATTTCGAAGAGCAGAAAGTGGCGAGTCGTACAGCACAAGTCCCGTGACGTCGACGAGACACCGAGCTCGATGTAAATACATGAAGATTATGCAGAAACCACGGGAAAGAAATGTTTTTAATGGTTTCGTCAGATTGCAAAAAGGTTTAAAACCTCAATTCTACCAAAAGAAACTATTTTACGGGAGTCCGTTCAAGCAAGAAGGCTGTAAAAATCTATTGTCCTTCTATTCAGGGGCCTTCCCGGGACAAAATACCCAGCTGAGCACTAAGCCACCCTCTCCTCCCTCAGAGCGGGATCCCCAAAGGATTTTTTTTAAAGTTTTTTTTTGGCAAAGCCTCATAAGTCTGGGTGACGCAGTGGGGGTGTATGACTGTGGACAGAGGCAGATGAGAGTGTGATGATAGTGTCACATGGCAGTGGGGGGGTTTAAGGATGAGTGTGGGTGTGTGTTGCGGGTGTTTTTAAGTGTCAGCAAGACGTCGCTGTGGGTGCAGGGGGGGCTGGGGACCGGCGACGCAAGCGACTCTATGTGACCCAGGCGTCCAGCCTCATGCGCTTGATGTTTCCTCCCTCCTGGTCTGGTTCATTCGACGCCCTGAGGAGCTCGGCTGAGGGGCTGAAGTCAGGCGGCACAGACCGGCTGGCTACGCTCCCTGTGGCGCCGCCGGCTGCGCCGCCGTCATCGCGATCGCTGCCTTCGAAGGAGCTGGCGTTGCTGCTCACGCTGTCTGCGGGCGAGCGGCCGGTCGGCGGCTCCAGACACAGCAGGGACCCGGGGTACTGTGGCGGCGCGGTCAGGACGGCTCCCCCCGAGGTCGAGGACGGCGTGTTGGAAGACGGAGGGGGGCAGGGGGTGCTGCGATCCCGGCCGGGCGAGACGGGCTCCGACTTGATGCTCACGCTGGAGTTCGTGTTGATGGTCAGCATGGCGCCTTGAGGTATATGAGTCACAGGCCTAAGAACGGGGTCACAGAGGAGGGGGGGAGGGACGATGGAAGATGAGGGACAGAACAAAGAAGGAAGGCGAGACAACAACAAAAAAACAAATGATTAGCTACTTCCCAAAAGGCGTACGAGGAACTGGAAGGTCACTCGCGTCAAGACAAAACCCACTTTACAAGGCACACCACCAACACTCGATTATTCAATAATCCAATCAATTCTGAGCCTTCAAAGCAGAAGTAACACCCCCACTCCTCCTAAAAAGATCGACAGAACAGCCCAGGAAGCATGAAATGAGTTGTGTGACAGGGTGGTTCGCAGTGAGTCAGCTGTGATGTGGAAAAACTACAGATAACAAACAGAAAATAATCTCGGGTTAGAGAACATGGTGGAAACCGGAACCAAGTCTCTTTCCTGTTTGCAGCACCAGGCATGCTTTTTTTTTTGGGGGGGGGGCAGCCAAAAGCGAACAGACACACAGGAAAAAGGAAGTGTGATACAGTACCGGCCCAACCACTCATCTCTACCCAAGAGCAGGTTGGACGGAGAGCCAACACTGTGGGGAGAAAACCAAACGTTGGAGCCCAAAACCCAAAAAAAAGGGAAGAGGTGGATTAGAAGGCATGTGTGGAGAAAAGTGTGAAACATTATTGCAAGCAGGGTTTCTTCAACAACAGCAATAATGTTAATAATGTTTTGGCATCAGAAACACAAAGATCCTGATCTGCTGAATTTTTGTTTTTTTTGTTCAAGCACACGTAAAAATCCAGACATGAAAATCTTGTTTTCCGATCTACAAACACGTCGCGTGGAGCATTCACACAAGAAATACAGGAGCTCATCAGGAAAGTGCACTTTTGCCTTGCTACAGAGTGTGTACGGTGGCCCTTAAGGACAAAAATACATACAGGAGTGAATGTAAAAACAGGAATATCTTGGCCGGACCTCAGTATGGTACTTTCATGGTTAAATTAAATAAAATTTTTATCAAGAGAAATGTGCCCTAAAGACTGCAAATACATGAAGCGTTGAAAGATTTGATATTTTAATTGATTCTAATCTTGGAGTGCATTTTGACATTTCACTCTTGCATGTGTATGGTCCTTAGAGGCCACCGTATTTGTGGGTGTCCCGGGGTCGCAGCATAAAATAGGGGGGGACAAAATAAAGACATTGTCTCTGATTTCTGAAAGTCGGGACTTCTAATATATATTAAAACCTCATATAATCACACTTTGCTGAAGTGTTACAATGTTGTGACTGAATATCACATTGTTCAAAATATTTACTGCATTAAAATCCTGCTTTTTGTTATTTGTGTGGCTAGCTAAATACAAACAACAGTAATTTAAAATGCATCAGCAGAGTTACTTTAAATGTATGTAAATGAATGAATGTGCTGTAGTTAGTTTATCCATCACAAACTCAGCTAGTAGCATGCAGTGTTAGCACAACTTCCTGGATTACAACATAACGGTTGTTGAATAAAAACAAAAGCTGTTCATTTAAATACAGTAGCTGCATTTACAAAGATGGAGAACTGTATTTTAGGCTGCCTAGTCGACTAAACTGGTTTTGAATGGATCAGTTTTGCATCATAACTCACAATAAGCCCATTAGCCCTTAACAAAAAATGCATATTCTCCCAATCTTTGTCAGCTCAATGAAGGTTTAGAAAGTTAAAGGTCAGTTTTTTGTTATGAGTTAATAAAGGCTACAACATATACTGTATGTAGTTTTGTTTGAGACAAAAGTGGACCCCCCCCCCCCGTTACAGACAAGGTCATGACATTTCACACACGCACACACTAGTAGTGGCTGTTCACCTCAGATTGGCAGCCAGGCTCGACACCTGGCTAGACAGCTCGCTGCTCTGTTTGTCCACGCCCCACATGCTGTGGACAAGAGGAGAGGACACACTTCAAGGATCTGGTGTTCACGCTACCAAAAACCCAACCCGAACCCCGCGGCGTCCAGCTCGCGTCTGAAAACAGAGGCTTCTCTGAGCTCTTCTTTGTTAAATCTCGATATCTTGTACAAAAAGGAAGAATAAAGTGAAAAATATCTGCTACGTTTCCTCAAACGCTGTCCCGTTCACTTGACACTTGCAGCAAATGACATTAAAATCAAGTGAGGTTATTGAACAAATATGAGGAATATATGAGGATCCTTTACATTATTTATTAAAATATAATATTAAAATATCTTTAAAGTAAATCAATAATCTTTTCACATGTAAATAAAAATGAGGATATAAAACATTTAACTTACTGTCACTGTCCAAAACATCATGAGGTTTAGAAATGCAAACTGTTTTACACAAACATCAATTATTTCCTTTTAATTCTTTACATTGCAGATTACCTGAGGTACATGCAGCTGTTCTTTATTTAAAATATCTCTTAATCATTTAGTTTATGTAAATAAACTATAGAAGGGCAACATTTTTATTAGTCAAAGAGCCTTAACTGCCATAGAAAATGAATAATGGTTCAATTGTGCACATCATTAAAAGTATACATTTGTGCAATTATTCTGATATTGATTTGAGTAGTGATTTATAGATCAGATATGAGCCATTAACGAGTTCCACTTTTGGGTTGCCAGGTTGAAAGATTTCTTGCTGTAGAGCCTGTAAGGCTAAATAAGTAATAAAACATTCCCATTTCTAATAAGCCATCAATTCTGCAGGTACAAATGTCACTCAAGTTATTAATAAATGATCTTGGAGAGAGCGAAGTAGTTTGCTTCCTCCGAACGCTGCACAATGTTTTATACTGCTGAAGAAACGCTGAATACCAGATATTCAGACTGATGCTATGAAGAGGCTGAGATGGTGAGATGCTGGTGAGAGACCAAGTCACTATAAAGGAACATGAACTGCCTGCATATAAAGGTCATGGTATGGATATCATGCAAGCTGACTGGGGCGGTCAGTAGCGCTCCAGTATTAAGACGGTCACCGAGAGCTTCGACACCAGGTTCGGCAGAGAGACGCAGCGCCGACGAGAAAATGAAGTGAAGACTTACACCAAGTTGCTGAGTGATGCAAGGTTCAGTTGTTGCTGCTGCTGCTGTTGCTGCTGCTGCTGTTGCTGCTGTGGTTGCTGGGAAACAGCCTGCTGCTGTTGCCATGTGGACACGCTGGTTGGCAACAAGCCGCCAGGTGACGCCAGAGCGTGTAATGCAGTGATGTCTGCACTGGTCAGCTGGTACTCTGAGAACAAAGGATTAAACAAAAAGTCACAATCTAAATGTCACATTGTCTTCATTTCCTTCCTGGTTTTAGATATTTTAACTGTCCCTTTAAAAATGTTCTTTACCAAACCATGGTGGTAAAATAATGGGGTTTTTTTGCCACCTGTTGCTTTCTCCCTTAACTAAAAAGATATGTTCCCTCCCGCAGCTCGTGCGTTTACTTCACCTGTGTTGTACGCTGTGGGCATGGCGGAGAAGGGCAGCCCCTGTGCCAGGAGGCTCGGCGTGGCCACAGAGACCACCGGTGTGGTGAGGGTTTGAGCCACCTGGGCTCCCGCTGCCAGCCGCTGGGCGTTCTGCCGGGAGGAGGACACCGACGTGTTAGTCACACGGCAGAAACAAAGGGAAGCGGCCTTCGCACGTGGACGCAGGCTCCAACACTTATGGATTCGATAATGTAAATTCTGACATGCTGGGAATGACGATGTGCACATGGCTGGATTCATAATGACGTACTGAGTCGAGTAAATCTCAAAGTCTCTTGAGGACATGCATCAAAAACAGTTTCACAGTGCCGTAAACACGTATTACATTAAAGGCAATTTATTCTTCCGTCAGATATCATTTTGTATTAGGGTGTTTTTTTTGTTTTTTGGGGGGCAATTTACACCTTTATTAGATAGCGACAGTGTAGAGACGACTGGAAATTAGAGTTTATTTTTTAACAAGCCTTAATGCGTCATACTGAACCAGTCATATTTAGTACTCGTTGCTTTTTAATCTGTAATTATGCTACAACTACTTTCATTATCAATTAATCTGTCCATTACTTTCTTCTTCTTTCGTCTCGCAGGGTCACAAAACCTTGAAACGACCAACAATCCAAAATATTATTATAGATTTTTAACAAAAACAACAAATATTCACATTTAAAAAGCTGGAACCAGTTCATTTGAAATATATTATGATGTTTATGAAAATTGAGAATGAATCAATTCACTGACTAATAATTAGCAAGCTGTATTTTATATGCACTCTTTTTTTCTATGTTAATTAGTATAGTAAATAAAAAAACTAACTGTTGTGACCTAGGTGTTGTTTGACTCATCTCGTGTTTCTCCAGTGGATGTCACTAAAGGCCTTACAGGATGTTGCTTGGGTGAACTCCACAACGCTCAACTGTCCATTTAATGTTTCCATCATTCATTTTTAGAGGACAACAGGCTCCAAACCTGCTGCTAGCTCAGTGTTTGTCCAACACAGGTGCAGCAGACATGCGGTTGATCTGTGAAACTGCTGCCTTGAGGTTTCAATACTTTGTATCTGCACTGAAGGACACACAGCTCTGAAGTTGCACAACACTCTTGAGTCTGGTTCAGCTGAATTATTGACACAGATAAAAGCAAACGGGGGTCAGTTTGTAAAAGAAAAATGTTGTTTTTTTTTAAAAGGTTGGCATACAAAAAAGCCAAAGAGGCAATAGTTATTCTCTGGAATTACTCTTGTGAATTGTAAGACCTTGTGAATGCAGATCAGGGTGAGAGGAAACATTCGTCCAGAGTTATGACTGCAGCGCTGAATTTAAGAGAGAGAGAGAGAGAGAGAGAGAGAGAGAGAGAGAGAGAGAGAGAGAG
>JAVQJL010012962.1:0-22447 GCA_036024295.1 Nannoperca obscura
TAAGGTTTCATGGTTTGACTAGGATCTACAGAAAAGATAAAGTGCTGAACTCACATTCCTCAATTAAAGATATAGAGTGGAGCCTTGAGGCGGGAGGTGGATTGTGTGTTCTGCCCCAGTGGCTAACTGGCTAACTTGAGAAAAAGGCTTAGAAACATAACAGGTGAATAAACAAATACAATACAAAAATACAATCCCACTGAGTAGTTAAAACACATGCATTGTGTGAAACATTTTTAAATAGCTGATCTGCTCAGCTGCATATTTAAAATATACTGAATCAGAACCAGAATCAGAACCAGATTTATTGCCAAGTAGGTTTACACATACAAGGAATTTGTTTTGGCGCGTGGGTGCCAACAAGAGCATAGATATAGATACAGAAAAATAAAATAAAACCACTAAATAGAAAATTTACAATAATAATAAATATAAGAGCTGTGCAAAGTCAGCAATCTAAATGTAAATACAATCTGGACTAAGGATGTGTGACGTTCAGATTGTAGCAGACATTAATATAACGTTAATATAACGTGTAGTGACCATTGGGTTGGTGGGGGGGGCAGGTTTATGGAGGAACCAGTGTCAGAATCATAGGGGGGTCCTGTACACCTCAGGGACCTGGCGGTGTACAAGTCCTCGAGGGAAGGAAGATTGCAGCCAATCAGCTTCTCTGCAGAGCGAATGATACGCTGCAGTCTGCTCTTGTCCTTGGCAGTGGCAGTAGCGTACCAGATGGTGATGGAAGAGGTGAGGATGGACTCAACTATGGAGGTGTAGAAGTGCACCATCACTGTCTTTGGCAGGTTGAACTTCTTCAGCTGCCGCAGGAAGTACATCCTCTGCTGGGCTTTCTTGGTGAGGGAGCTGGACATCAGCTCCCACTTGAGGTCCTGGCTGAAGATGGTACCCAGGAAGCGGAAGGACTCCACAGTGCTGACTGGGGAGTCACACAGGGTGATGGGGGCAGGTGGAGCTGCATTCTTCCTGAAATCCACAACCAAATCCACTGTCTTAAGAGCATTGAGCTCCAAGTTGTTCTGACTGCACCAAGTCACCAGATGTTCAATCTCCCACCTGTAAGCAGACTCATCCCCATCAGAGATGAGTCCAATGAGGGTGGTGTCGTCCGCAAACTTCAGGAGCTTGACAGATTGATGACTGGAGGTGCAGCTGTTGGTGTACAGGGAGAAGAGAAAGGGGGAAAGGACGCAGCCTTTAGGAGAACCGATGCTGATTGTCCGAGAGTCAGAGACATGCACTCCCAGATTCACATGCTGCTTCCTGTCTGACAGGAAGTCTGTAATCCACCTGCAGTTGGAGTCAGGCAGATTCAGCTGAGAGAGCTTATCCTGCAGCAGAGCCGGGATGATGGTGTTGAAGGCAGAGCTCAAATCCACAAACAGGATCCTCGCATAGGTTCCTGAGGAGTCTAGGTGCTGGAGGATGAAGTGGTTTGTTTACTGCATCATCCACAGACCGGTTGGCTCTATAGGCGAACTGCAGCGGGTCCAGGAGAGGGTCAGTGATGGTTTTCAGGTGGGAGAGCACAAGGCGCTCAAATGACTTCATCACCACAGAGGTCAAGGTGACGGGTCTGTAGTCATTAAGTCTTGTGGTCCTTGGCTTTTTGGGGACGGGGATGATGGTGGAGGTTTTGGTGGAGTCATGTGTCCCTCCGCAAATGCATTATATGTCAGTGGTTTAAACTCCAAAACGTGATTATAAACGTGATTATAAACAATCTCAGATGCAGAAGCACCAAATAGCAGGGATTGGGTGTTTTAATCTCTCTCTCTCATAGGAAGATGTGATACAGAGTAAATGTTCTGTCAGTGTGTCGACTCATATCTTTGTGTGTTTGGCCTGCATCACCTACCTCTGGTGAGTTTCCCTCTGGTAAACAGTGATGTTATTCTCTGTGAGAGCACAGGTCAGTAGCATGGCGCTGATCCTGGGATTTCAAGCAGAGCAGAGTTTCCAGGACAGCATGGATGTTGCAAAGGTTTCTGGCTATACAGCCGAGCTGCAACACCTCTTTGGGTGGGTCTCAGGAGAGGTTTTCCCAACTGTTGTACAGCCTGATGGCTGTCGGTACAAACGAATGCTCCCCATCTTCCATGGTTCTTATCTCATTCTTCTCTTCCCCACTGCCTCTAGACCGTCCAGTTTTAGACCAACACCAACATCTTTATCCCCCCCTCCCCCCGGATGGTAATAGTGATTGGAGACTTCCTGCTCTGTTGAAAGTCCACCACCAGCTTATTGGTCTTGCTGATGTTAAGTTGTAGGTGGTTCTCCTCAGACCATCTGACGAAGCTCTCTACCACACGTCTGTACACCTCCTCCATGTCCTCATTAATGCAGCCCACAATACAATAGCTTGGATAGCTCCCATCTCACCTGGCCGGATGTAATTAGTGGGCTGGGGGAGGGGGTTGTTGCAGTGTTGTCTGGCATAAGAGATGGGGGGGGGGGGTGGTGTCCTCAGAATCAGAGAGGGAGGTGGGTGGAGGGGGGCAGTAGCTGAGGTGTGGACTGTGGTAATTTTGGAGGGGGCCCAGGCTGTACCCCTGAGGTCTCCAGGGTGTGGGTGAGTCAAACCTATTGAAAAATAAGTTTAGCTCATTTGCACATTCCTGGGTCCTCTCCGTGGCTGGACTTGATAGTTTATGCATTGTCCTGATCTTCTGTAGCTTGCCCTCCAGAGTCTCCCTGTAGCTGTCCCTGGCCCTTCTCAACTCCCTTCTCAGCTCCTTTTGGACTGACCTAATTTCTCCCCCTGCCATGAAGGCTCTCTTCTGGTTAACCCTTGTGCTACCTTGCCAGGTCATATTGACCCAGTGGCCCATTGTCTTGACCCAGTGTCTTCTCCACAAGGTAGCACAAGGGTTAAGGAGGGTTTTAATGTCCTTGTTGATCCATGGTCTTCACAGAAATAGATGTAATCTGCAATACCCTGAGAGAGTACCTTAATGTAGTCCTCTTGGAACAGGTCTGGGTCCGTGAAATGCGTTCTGTAGCTTCTCTAGACCACACATTTACAGTCATGATGGTGGCGGGCTGCTGGACTACAAGCTTGTACACAGGTACCGGGTATATCAGGTTGTGGTCTGATGTGCCAAAAGTGTGAAGGGCAATGGAGCTGTAGCCCTCCTTTACATTGGCAAACAGCAGGTCCAAGATTTTCTTCCCTCTTGTTTTACATTTCACATACTGGGTGAAGTTAGTTAGGGGTTTAGAGGGAGACATGATTGAAGTCCCTGTTTATTGTCAGCAGGGCTCTGGGGTGATGTGTCTGCAATCCCGTGACAGTGGATGACAGTGTACAGTGGATGAAGTCACAAGTGCGTGCCGCCACTGCTGATGTAGTGGGATGTAAACAACAAGGGCATGGGACTGACAGACTATCCGAGGGCAAATAGTATGTCCAGCAGCTCTAAATCTGGACTCACATGTCCAGGGTTAGACCATTTTGAGTTAACAAAGACAGCTAGACCTCCTCTTTTCTTCTTACCGCTCTGTAATCCTCTATCCGTTCGTGCTAGTGTGAATCTGGCTAGCTCAACCAAACAGTCTGATATGTTCCCTGTAAGCCATGTCTCCATAAAGCACATCAGACTACACTCCTGATACTCACGCTAATTGCCTGCTGATGCGGTGAGTGTCACGGTCTTGGGACTGCTTCTGTTTTCTGGTGATATTATTTTGAAAGTTGTTTTCTGTTTTATTTTGTAAATCATGGTTCATGTGTTTTCTGTTGTAAGGTCTTCCTGTTTTGTTTTCGTGTTTCCCCTGAGTCTGATGAGTTCACCTGTGTGTTTTGTACCACCTGTGTTTGGTTTCATGATTTTGGTCTTGTCTATTTAGTCTGGGTGTTTTTCCTGTCTGGTTTTTGGTTCATTGTGTGGGGTTGTATTAGTTATCCTCGTTATGCTATATGTGTCGTACTTGTTCTAGCTGTTGTCAAGTTACTAGTCTTTGTCCACGCTGTTCGTCCTTGTTTACCTCGCTGTCTTTTTGCCATTGCCTCTGCCATTACGGTACGTTTAAGCCATGATTCTTGTCTTGTTGACACGTGTGTTTTTTGTTGATTCATGTTTAGATGCCGAGCTGGTTGTTTGGCTGATTTCAGTTATTATCATGCATGTATATAGTCTTCATTAAAGAGTTTTTCGAACCCCCGTCTTGTGTTGGTCTGCGTCTGGGTCCTAGTTTCCACAGCCCTTGAACCCCTTGACAGTGAGTTCTTCCGTCTTGTTGGCCAGCGACCTGAAGTTCACCATGATGATCGATGGAAGGCAAGGATAAAGCCCCCTGTTCCTCTCCTGCCTTTCCCTTGCCTTCTTATCCACTCTCGTCCCCTGCTGGTCTTAGCCATCCAGTGACTCGAATGGGTTGTATAACTGGATGTTAAAGTGTGTGTCTGGATGTGGCATGCCATTAGGCATGTAGGTAGTTTTACTGAATACTTTTACATACATACATTTAAACAGAAATTATAGCATTTACGTATTTTACTTAATAATTCATGTGGTGTGGTTTTCTTCTTTGAAATATTCAGGTTATTTCAAGTTGTGAAATTTCAAGAATTTAAGACACTTGGAGTTATTATTTAAATAATCAGACAGATTTCAGTATAAAAAAAAAATCTAAAAATCTAAATCAGGCCAGAAAACATCTGGCTTGAAAAATTGCATTAGTGAAATTGAAACACCAAATTTCAAGGTGATAAAATGAATTGAACATGAACATCCAGGGAACTGAGGATATATAAGGCAATAAATAAATGTGATCTCCGTTCAGTATCAGTCCTATGGACAGCGCCGCACCTATACATGCATTCCATGGTTCTGAAATAACGTTGATGGAAACCGTCTTGTACAAGATACATTGTTGATATACTATATCACTTATCACTGAATGACGTGAAGATGATAAATGATAAAGCAACAGTTTTTTATATATTTCTATCAATTAATTTAACAGGTTAGTATACAATGACAAAGACAAACAGCCCTTTGGATATCTGTGTCTTTACTGTTGCCTACAATCGCCTGAAGTGTATACTGTGACAAGTATTGACGCAGAAAACTGGCATGATGATAAAAAGTGTTCACAAAGCCTTTGATAAATATCGGCTGGTACACACTTGCCATTCTATTTGCAATATGCCCATGGATGTACGGACAACTCTCACTGGATTACTTTGATACAGAAAAAAACTTAAAATGATTTTCAGGCACGTTTTGATTTCTAAGCAGATTTATGGACGTTTATTCATGAATGACATTGGATAGTATGATCTCTGACTCAGATTCACCTCACACAGTATCTGTGTCTCCCATGCAAATCACTGCCCCCTCCTTCCCCCGTTGTCACCCTCTTAAGTGAGGCCTCTGTAAACTAGCTATATTAGGGAATGCTGAAGGGGTGGTTGGTTATATGACGCAGGAACGAGCACAGGCATCAAAAATAGATGGAATAATATCTATACAATAACAAGAGGTGGTTAGGCGTTAGTAGTAGGTAAAAGGTCACAAACTTCCAAAGCACAAAAACACTTCACTTCTTGTTGTGTCTTCATATAATATTACTTTGCTGTCCCAGCAGGAAATGTGTTTTTGTTTTACCCATGATGATAATATAGTCAACCTATTTTAGAATAGTATTGACTGAATGGTAATCAGTGTAGATTGAAAATTATTTTAACATGTTAACAGAGAGCTTCAGTTAGAATGACGCAGATGTCAAAACAGGCTGTCAGGTTACACAGCCACATGGCTGCTCCAGAATGTTCCTCTCTAGGAAAACACATGCAAAGAACATACACAACACACAGCTGCTACTGTCTGTCACACAAGACAGATGGAGAACAAAAATCTTGTGCTGTTTACAATTGGTTTCAATATTTGCTTTTGAAGGTTAAGTTAATTTATACTTACTACTTGCTGCCCTCACTATGTGTGTAGCTGCACAGCACACACGTCAAGGCTGAAAGCTACTGTGAAACTAAAAACTGTATTGGATGAAACACAACACATTCAAAGATAGTAATTACAAATCAGAAGTGATGAGAAAACAAACATTTGCACCAAAGTATACATCCACACTAACTGCAGTGCTATTCATTAGCCCAACAGAAAATTGAAAGCCTAAGGCTGCATCCACACTAATACATTTCAATTTTAAAACAAAAATGGTCGCTTTACATTTGTAGCTGGCTACTGTAACTAACAGCTAACAAGCTAGCCAGTTGTGCCAGCTTGCCTGGGTGAACACGCCTAATTTGATTTTGTTTGGAGTACACTGCTGAACCATTGTTGAAGATAAGAAGTTGAAAAAACAACATTTATTCAAGGGCATATTTTCCACTCATTCTCAGATACAAATGGTTCTCTTTCTAAGATTTATAATGAAAGTGCGGATATAATTGTGGCTTTGAATTAGAATGTGCAGGTTATTGATAAATCACTATGGTCTGTTGATCAATCACAATTTAATGTTCATAATTAAGAGTTACCTATGCTTATATAAAAACCAAATATACAACGAAGAAGAGTTTGTACAAGACATCTATCTCATCTAACTACAATCACATGATAGCAATTAGCCAATCATATTAACAATGATCACTGTTTCAAACCTACTCATTTTGCCTTTATTTAAAAATAAATGCGCTGTTATTCAAAATAAATCCATGCAAGTTCAACAAATCTACCTTCGAACTGTTAGGAGAGAATGGTAATTCATTACACACATAGCTTATTACACCATGCATTATGCCAACAACCCATCGGCAACATAGATTCAATAGTGCTACAGCTGTGATTGAGTGAGCATTTGGCATCATCAGAAAGTCACTGTGTCACATATGACATTTAAATAATTTTAAATATAGAATATACAGTATGTATACCATGTAAAACGATGAGTGGGGAAGCACTCATGGATGGAAACACAGGTGCTGTGACCAAGACGTCCTCCAGCCGGGGAGGTACTGCGATGGCAAGTATCTCCAGGCTTTAAATTATTTATTTTAATGCTGTTATGTCGACATCACACGTTAGTTATTTCATTATCTCGAGAGCACGAGATAATCAACAGGTTGTTTTCCTTATTAACTTTTGTTTATCAGAGATCAGGAGAGCCATGCCAGCATGCACTGATGGCGTCTTGACAACTGGAGAAGCTGATTAAAGCTGAAAATGTCAGATCAAGGAGTACCCATTACTGACCATAGCATCAGAACTTGACTGTATTGTCAAGATCTAACACAGGCAGAAACTGCATTGTGTCTGTTAGAGACAGCATTCAGATCAGTCCTTGTCATTTAAGGAGGAGATTACAAGATAAATGAATTTGTGTTCACGAGAAAACGAGCTTTGTTAAATAATTGCAATTCAAAATTCATACACTAAGCACCTAAGTACATAGTGTACACAGTGTACTACATGAAAGTGTACTAACACAAGTATCCAAATTAACACAGCATTCAAGTCTTTGCTGGAATCGTTTATGGGCAGCAGTGGTGTGTTGATTAAAACTGAGTTTAGTGTCTATAATGAGTATAAGATATTAGGAGTTGCTGACCTGTTCAGCATTATGTGTTTCTTTTTATAGGGATCATTAAAGACGCATGCACAGAGTACACTGTGGTGAGGAATGTAGTGACACTGTGACTGTGCTGTGGTGTGACTGTGTTGCTGTTTCTCTCCTGTACTTGACCTTGTTATTGGTCAAACAGTGTCCTCTCCCTTTCCCTGATGTAACATTGTAACACACACATTGTATAGAAATTTGTGTATGTGTGTGTGTGTGTGTGTGGGGGGGGGGGTGATGTTGTTGCAATAAGGATGCAGGTTCACTGGGACACTGGGTAATGAAACAAATACATACAGTACAGTACAGTTTAAAGATGAATGAACAGACAAATGTTTTGTCAGCTGAGCGATCGACAGACACTCTGAAAAATATCAAAAAATTGTTTTCTCACAACTGAAGTACTGCCAAATGGTTAGATTTAAACAAATACCTTTTTTTGTGGTAATTTTCCCACTTAGTTATTTTCATATGTAAATTTGCTTAAGAATATACATCATCAGGCTCCCCGCAGTGGCCCGGGCCTTCCCCTCTCTCTACAGTTGTCTCTATCAAATAAAGACGAAAAGTCCCAAAAATATATACTTCAAAATAAAATAATTAAAATCATCAGGTACAGACAAATGTGTTGACCACTGCTAGCTAGCTAACGTTCTCTCAGATGCAGCAATGCAAAATGGATCGTTTTTTATCGACCAAAAGTGATGTGGGAGTCTGGGAGACAACCCTGCGCCAGTAAAAGCTCCAAAACATGTTGTGAGGAAATATGACGCTAAATACATTTAATTTGAATTCATAATGGCAGGCAGTGATGCTGAGCCGAAAAAGATGTGCTGAATGTGAAACCACGGAAGCTCCAGAGAGTTTTTTTCTCATTTTCTTGGAAAGGTGGTCCTCAGAATTTTTTTTCCAATCAGAAGCAGGCAGCAAGTTACACAAGGCTGAGAATCAGTGCACATGACACTTTAAGCACGTTTTAACTCCACTCCGATGACTTGTGTGTCAACAGGACTTCAGTAGTGGGCTGGTGGTGCTAGTTGTTGTTATTGTGATGACAGCAGACATAGTTACATGATGGTAAAAACCTTATGTAAGACGGGATGTGACCCGGTCATACACACACAAACCAACTTGTTTACTATCTACCTACAGTTCAAGTAGGTGGGACCCATTCGCTGGCTGACGCCCACCGCGCTCTCCCATTGGCTGAGGTCGTCTATTAAATAAGAGTCTCACGTGTAGAGGAGCAGACCGTAAACACCAGCCACTGGACTGCTGGACGTTCTAACCGTCAGTGAACTACTGTTTTTCCGCAGGAGGTTTTTACTTCTTACCTTTGACGATGGCCAGCAAAATGAAGTTTGTTCGGTCTTTAATGAAGGCTGCAGCGCTGGCCAACGTGCCAAAACACATCGATCATTTCTCCAAGTTCTCCCCTTCTCCTCTGTCAATGAAGCAGTTCTTGGATTTCGGTGAGTGCACCATCAATATGTTTACAGGGCGCCTGCACAACATTCTGAACACGTTCGTTTGGTTTTGATTGGTTGATTGATTGTGTATATTGTATTGTTCGAATTTCAGTTCAATGTATTGTTTATTCTATAGCTACATAGGATACATAAAGTATTCCATACGAGCAGGAGAAATATTGAAGTAATACGTTTTGCATCTATGAAAGCCCTGTTGAATTGCCCCTGTCCTCGCTGTGTGCAGTAAATAAGTGTTGCTACAGTGGTCAGCCATCACAAAAGACAGAGTAGTCCTGTTATTAAAGGTTTCCTACTTGTCACTTTATCAGTGAAGGAAAACCAGCTGTTGGTGAGTTCATGGTGATGTTGATGATGGTGGTGAGACTGGTCTTTGCCAGGGTTAGGGTTAGAGGGCACCTGAAAAGGGATTATTTATTTTATTTCAGCCTTCTTTTGCAATATGATAATAGTTAATGGTACAACAACACTAGTTACATAACTTTCCTAAACGTGCACTTTGCCATATACTCTGTAAGTTTTATTAATATGTACATTAGAAGTTCCCTTAAGATATTTAACCTCAATAGAAATGGTCCGCCAGTGCCTACAGTGGTGTTTTCTTCTTTTTGTGATGTCATATCTTGTATCTTTAAATGCTTCATATCCCTATAATCTGAACAAACTAAGTTAAAAGGTTGTGTAAGTCAATGAACCATAATAATTGATTATGGTATTGAAATTTTGTCATGAATTAAAAGAAATTCAGAAATCAGCTTTTTCATCAAATATATGACTAAATAAGCACACCAAACATATTGATCCAAAACTATTCTTAATGTAGATACAGTCACTTCTTTTAGTTTTGTTACTTTTGCACAGTAATTCATTAGTTTGTTCTTGACCTTGGTCTACTTACACATTTTTGCAGACCTTTCAACCACATCTCACGGCTTTCATCAGCAAATGATGTTAGCTGGAGTGCTTACAATCTCCCCCCAACGTACAACCACTTGTTATCCCATGACTGAAATTCCATACACATACTGTAGGTCATTTGATGACAACTGAGCCATCGGAATTTGCTGATGAAGACCATGAGATGCGTTTGAAAGTGCCCTAAAAAACAACTAAGTTGTTATTTCCCTTATTTGGTTTCATATAGTAACCTTTTCCATTGAATTCTAATCCTGTTCTGTTCTTTTCTCCAGGTTCCACCAATGCCTGTGAGCGCACGTCATTTGTCTTCCTTCGTCAGGAGCTTCCTGTCCGTTTGTCCAACATCATGAAGGAGATCAACCTGCTGCCTGATCAGCTGTTGGCCACGCCCTCAGTACGACTTGTCCAAAGCTGGTGAGATATAGAGATGGACTACTAAATACTCACTCACTACGTTTACATGCACACATTTTCCACTATTATTCAGATTATGAAAATATTTTAAACACGTAAATAGCATATTGTGTTTGAATATTCCGAAGTAAGCATTATTCTATTTTGTTTCTATTCTATTCTATTCAAAAGTTTAACTAATTAACATTTTTGCCATAAACCAAGGATATTGCCAAGTACAATATGTGCTCCAAAAGTTACATTTGAATTACTGATTTAAAATGTCCAACAAGACACCCTTTGAGAGTTTCATATGTTCACTTCAGGTCAAGCCTCATACTCTCCAGTACAGTGAGTCCTCTAATCCTTCAGACTTGTGAAACATTTTTAAAACTCTTTCAAAAGCTTCCATTTCTGAAGAGTTGCAAGGTTTTTAATCCCATTGCTATGAATAGCAGGCCAACCCTGCACTGTAACCTCAGATATAATCAGAGATTATATTACAAAGTGGGAGGGGGGAGGAGGAGGGAGGGTGGCTGAACTTTGTCCCAGTTCCTCCTCTTGCCCCCGCCTTTCTTCTTCTTCTTTTTTTTCTGGTCCTGCTAGGAACAGCATGTTCAGAAAAGCAGCCCCACTGCTGAGAGACAAACAAAGTCACACTGCCAGCGTCATTTATAAAAAATGAAATGAAATGAAAAATTTCTACAGAGTAAAAAAAAAAAAAAAAAAGGTAATTTGAGCATGAACTGTTGAACTCTTTTATTCTGTAAGGAAACATTTGACTTGATGATGTGCAGAAAAATTTTATTTATTCAGTTTTTTTAGGTTAATTAGAGATGTTTCCATCTTTTGTATTCTAGTAGTATTTTGTCCTGCAGCAGGCGTCGTCATGAAACCCCCAAAAATATTTATAAACATGTTTAAAGGAGTGAGCCAGACATGTGATTTACAGAGAAAAGAAATACCATGCTAGTAGATGTCCATGAGTCTTTAATAAGAAACGACAACGTGGAATAACTGATTAACAGGCTGCTGTGGGCGGTTCATCTCAGAGAACCAGAGTCACGTTGGAGTTATTTTGTATGAATTGTGTCAACACCCACACACCCACATGCGTACTACATGTCAGCATTGGTGATGGATGGCGGTGCTTATATTCTCTTCTCTGTCTCCTCCTCCTCTCTCTCTGTTTTTTTTGTCTCGCTCGTCCCATTATGTAACGATGGTACTATGATAATAATAACTAACCTTATATTTATGGCACTTTTCTTAACAATATTCCAAAGTGCTTTACAAAAGGAAGTGAATCCAGACAAGGCAGATACAATGAGAATAAGGCCAAAGAACATGAGCACATAGGAAGTAAAGACAACAAACTGAATACAATTAAATAAATAAAAAATAAGAACTGTGGAAATAAAAACATACTGTATATAAGAAATTTCCAAAAGCTTTCTGTGGTGGGGGGGCTCTAATAGCAAAAGCTACCACTGTCTCCTGTAGCAGCGGTGCTGGATAGTCAGAGGCTCTCTTGTGCTTGTGTTCTCTTAGGTACATCCAGAGCCTGATGGAGATCCTGGAGTTTCTGGACAGAAACCCAGACGACCAGAGAGTCCTTGAGATGTGAGTATAACACAACTGTCAAAAAAAGACAAGAGCAGAACTGGACAGGTAACAATTACTTTCTCTTGCTTCTGTTTCTTTAACCTAACCCTCTCCTCCACCCACCAATCCTAGGTTTGTGGAGGTCTTGGAGGGCATCAGGAACCGACACAACGAGGTGGTCCCCACCATGGCTCAGGGAGTCATTGAGTACAAAGACGCCTTCAACCAGCATGATGCAGTGAATGACCACAACATCCAGTACTTCTTGGACCGCTTCTACACCAGCCGCATCTCCATCCGCATGCTCATCAACCAACACAGTAAGCTGCCACACACACACACACAACACACACTCCAACCCAACACACACGTTTGAGTTTAGATTGTATCAACCTGTTATAACAACCCTGATCACATGACCACAAAGTCAGATCATGTAAGCATGCTGCTAATCTACTGCTAGTGGTGGTTGTAGGAGGAGGAGTAATAATCTTTCCTCTTCCTCTACTTTCTGGCAGCTCTCGTCTTCAACGGCAACACAAACCCCGCCCACCCCAACACCATTGGCTGTATTGACTCCGTATGTGATGTGACAGAGGTTGTACGAGGTAAGAAGAAGTAGGGGAGAGAGAGGGGAGGCTGGCACAGGTGGTTTTGACCAGTGGTAATTGGGTTTATATCAGCTGACACTTAATTTCGTTATGTTCTGATTACAATCACTGACTTTCCATCCACAATAATCATTTCCTGTCAACATCATGCAAAGGCCCTGCCTGTGAAAACTAGCCTTTCAGCTATATTTGTTTGAATGTTCATTAATGTACATTGAACCTTTTCAAATTAAAATGTATTTAAGCCCTGGCCCCTGAAAGCGCCAAATGAACTGCACGTTCGTTGGTTTGTAAGTTAATTCTCTGCCAATCTATTTTCCAAATTTGAGTACACTCCACTTCCTGTCTTGCATTTTAACTTTAATTAAATAACCAATAGCGAAATGACACATGTGAAATATGTTGTCATGTGTAGCCTGAAGTGTTACAGGGGCATATAAAAAATGCACAGACAGTGGGATAACAAGGGGGCCAATAGGGGCCCAGAAAAACCATGCATGCTGGCTGTCAAAATAATACACTGAAGATGAAGTGCATTTAAAAACTATTAATTTCCATGTTCTATTCAGGAAATACACCCCCATTTCAAAATTCCTGTATTTTTCACAAATAGAACTATTTTATTTTATCACATTATGTGTCTGATAGAGGAACAAAACTGCTCACATCTTCAAATGAAGCAGGTCAATAACTGGGACAGAGCTGCCAGGCTGCTCATCCAGTTTGAGACAGTTTCAGTGTTTGAACAGAAAGAGTCAGAGCCATTGGTTGTGATCCAACACACTTATCAGCTGCAACGTTCATGCAGAAGATAACCTTGTATTTATCACATCTGTGTATCTTTATGTCTGTGTTTTCATGTCCATGCAGGTCAAAGAATAAACTTGTTTTCCTCTCTGTCTCTCCCCAGATGCCTATGAGAGTGCTAAGCTGCTGTGTGAGCAGTATTACCTGGGAGCACCAGAGCTGGAACTGAGGCAGATGAATGGTGAGACACACACACAAAACACTGTGACATAACACACACTTGCTGTTTCTAATCTATGATTAATGTGTGTGTCTTTAGAGTGTTGACTGTTAATTTTTTTCACTCCCCTAGGCAACAACAGTAGAGAGCCCATCCATATCTCATATATCCCATCTCACCTGTACCACATGCTCTTTGAACTCTTCAAGGTAATACATTATACTGCAGAAACAAAATACATTTAAAACACTATGGCATACATTTTTTACTATGTCCAGTAGTATAAGAGCCTCCTGTATTACTTAAAGAGCCACTCCAGTGATTTAGTATTGCTGTTCTATAAAATTGGGAGACTGAATTTGAATTAAAACAGTCGAAGTCTGGTTTTGGCATGGGTCAAATTCATAATTTCCCATAATGCAACTCGATAACATCTCTGCATAAGACCCTCTCAGCATTGTAAATACCCACATCTTACTTCACGCCCTTGGGGCAGAAAACAGGCTTTTAGTTGAAAATGTACGTCTCTAAGGCGAGACATCATTATGACATAATTAGGGGATATTTTCCTTAGCAATAATCAACTTACAGACAATTTACAGTTGTCTTCATATTTGTGATCAGGATCTAAATACCTCACTATTGTCACAAAATTCATCCCAAATTAATTTATATTCCAAAAGTCGATTGGAATCCCTATACTGAAGTAATTAAATTACTTCAATATACACATTTAGTAACATCTAAATATCAACCTGAATGTGTGATGTTTTGGTCCTGCACTACTAGCTGCCTAGCAGCTAATAAACCTCCCTGTTTGCTCTCTGTAGAACGCCATGAGAGCAACCATTGAGAACATCAACGCCAGCAGGACCCTCCCGCCCATCAATGTCATCGTCGCTCTTGGTGGAGAGGACCTATCAATCAAGGTGAGTGACTCCTTAAATTGTCATCTCTTTAATTGATGTGAAAAAAACATGAAGTTAGCAGCAACATTGCATCTTCGGCATTGACTAAAAATGTTGCTGACGTAAGATTATTTTATTTGTAGGCCACTTCCCAGAATCGCATGATTTGTACTTCTGGTGCATTGCCTGGACTTCAGCTTAGTAAGCTTTCTAGCATGTCACAACTTAAAAGAACAAGAACGCTGTTATCTGAAGGCCCCAACTTCTCAACCAAGAATAGAAACGGAGTTGGCTCAGCTTAAACTTAAACACAGTAATCCATGTTTTACTAAAGTGTATACATCTGTTATGTATACGCTAAGGTGATTATGTGATTATTGTTTAAAAAATCTAAGGAAAGAAAGAGGGGAATGCTTTCTCCCATTCTGAAATGATGGGCTTCCCTTTGCTCTATTGTTCTCTGGTTTGGCGAGCTGTTTAATTGGGTTACATAAAGCCCATAAACCCTCATTATCATCAAAGAATCATCATCCACCCAGATACAGAGCCCTTTCATTGACATCACTGGTTCCTGGCACACCATGCGTCCATATTTAGACAGGATTACCTTGCACTGTTGTTAGATACTTGCAACCTTTGCCCTAATTGCATGCACTGAATGTGGTTATTGAAACTGAGCTCTCCACCCTTTCATAATGATTAGTGTTTGTTTTGCCTGCATCATGGCTGCTGTGTTAACCTCTCCCTAATTTCTGTCTCCAGATGAGCGACAGAGGGGGTGGCGTTCCCTTTAGGAAGACAGAGCGTCTGTTCAGCTACATGTACTCCACAGCTCCCAGACCCTCCATAGGAGACAAACACAGAGCCCCACTGGTGAGCAGTTTTCACCAACACACACATCCAAATACAATATTATTACATGAGAGGACCTAACGTGTGTGTGTGTGTGTGTGTGTGTGTGTGTGTGTGTGTGTGTGTGTGTGTGTGTGTGTGCGTGTGCAGGCAGGGTTTGGCTATGGCCTTCCCATCTCTCGTCTCTACACTCGCTACTTCCAGGGAGACTTACAGCTCTTCTCTATGGAGGGTCACGGCACTGATGCTGTCATACACCTGAAGGTAACATATACACATACACATATGTTACCTTCATAGCCAGAAGTTGGTTAGCTTAGCTTAGCCGGAGTCTACGCTGGTTAACTCCAGGAAGAAATAGGCACATAACTGGTTAACTCCAGGAAGAAATAGGCACATAACCCAGTAAACGTGTAAAGTGTTGTTTTTACTTAATTTTCACATTGGATTTTGTACAACAACAACAAATTAGATATATAGTGTTAACTACTTAGATAAAAGGTGTTAGAGGTCCTGGCAGCCAGATGTTGTTACCCTTGGATAGAGTCAGGCTAACGTTTTTTTCCCGTTTTCAGTCTTTAAGCTAAGCCAACTGGCTGCTGGCTCCAGTTTTTAACCCTTTTTTTAACTTAATAAGAAACAAAAACTTGGTTTTTCCATTTGGTTGTATTTATATAGGGATTTTATTCTTTATCTGTCTCTAGGCGTTGTCTACAGACTCAGTGGAGAGGCTGCCAGTTTTTAACAAGACAGCTTTGCGTCACTACAAGCTGAGTTTGGAGGCAGACGATTGGTGCGTTCCCTCCAAAGAACCATTGGACCTGGCCATCTACCGTGCTAACAAGTGATTCAGTCATGGCCTGACATGACTTGTAACACAAACACTTTGAAGCTGACCATAACATGACCTTTAAAGGCATTGTGGGACCAGAACTATTAGCTCGGCAGTGGACGGGAGCTACAAAGTGACCAAAAGTGGCCAAAGAGATCCAAAAGAAGGCCGAGCTTCGTCGTCCTAATTGTCCGGGAACTTCCTTGATTGGAGCAAGCATCTTCTTCCTGTAACTTATCTTCACCTGCTTTCGTTACACGTGTGCTATATAGATAAAGGAACAGAAGAACAAGGTTGACATTCTGAGTCAAGATAGAGGGCAGTCAAAGATGCAGTGGTAGACATCCAGAAAGAGGGGAAAGAATGAGATGAGGGGTGAATTCATGGTAGAGATGGAAAATGTGGAGAAAATATCGAATTTTTTTATCAACATTTTCTGGCTAATATTGTGACTGGGATTTCAAAAGTGGCCTTATATTTATTGATAAGAGCTGACAAACTGCTGGTAAGTCACATCTGACAGTGTTTTGATACTGGATACTGGATCAACAATGATAAGAAGTTGACAGCGCCTTTCTGTAGCAGCTAAAGCTAACATTAACTTCTCAGAGGAGCTGAATAACGGACGCAGAATAACGGACACCCAGATTCAGATTAAAGATTAAAACAAAGATAATGTTAAATGTTCAACTGGGAGATTTCGACAGCCGTTACACTCTGCCAGCTGTTTGTCATTTACACCCAACAAGAGGCTAACTTCTCACTACTTTTCTGGAAATTATTAGATGGATCAGTTATGTACAAGACACTGTTGGTGTTTCTGAACAACAAAAAGACATAGTCCACTCACAGACATTGGCATGCAGAGAGCATATTAACCAGACTACTGCCATGAATTCATTTTGAAGTTTGACCAGCTCACCAAACAAAAAGGGGTTAGCTACAGCTGGCTAAATGTACCAGTGACAGTTGTCTTCATGGCCATATGAGTTGACAGTTGATGACGGATTTAATGGTCATAAGACTTTTGCTCTTTAGGACAATGTCAAAGTAAGCTATATTCAAATCATGATTAGAAAATTGCACTCTTGCGATAAATCATTCAGCTCTATGTAGGCTATAGGGGAAGAGATGGTTTCATTTTGTGAACCTGTGAGAACGTTCCAATCCATGTCAACATTCGGTTTGAAGCTGTTGTGTTGGAACACAACTATCAAAGAAATACAAGTTGTAGCTAATCAGCCAGCATACAACAATGTTTAGGTGCCTTGTCTTTTTATGACATCAGTTTACTTTGAGTCTACACCATTGCAAGTTATAACGGCTGACTAAATGTGTCCAAGAGTTTTCATATCTCCAAGCAGCAGTAAGACATTCAGATAACAGAAAGAGATCGTGGTGTGTTTTGAACAGTTTTGCTAAGTCTAGAATGAAAAGCAGTGTCTTCCAGCTTGATATTATTCCAATCCTAACCTCATACGCAAAAACACATTTCACCCAAATGTCAGCAATCTGTTGTGCTTATTCATTTTTAGGTTTTTTGGGGTGCTTGTCAGCCTATCAGGTCTTAAGAAGATGCCAGCAGGAGTTTATTTTTTTTGGGGGGGGGGTTGCAACAAGAAGTCATTTCCTCTTTTTTTCATGTGCCTGGCCTTGTTGTTAGAGTGAATTTGTGATTAACTTGTTTTGCCATTGTTTGTCTTGAGCAAATTGAATGTTAAATCCTCTCTTGAGTTCATGTTATCTTAATGTAAGATCAGCCGCTCTGTTACTGATAGTGAACAAGGATTAAAGAATATGGTTAGAGTTTAGCAGGTACTGTAACACTGTCAGAGAGTTACATAAACTTGTCTTCTGTTGACAGTAATGGTTATTCATTAATTAGCTTTGCTAATGTGCTGTAATCAGCTTGTTATTGAGGACCTGTAATGGGTCCAAACTGCCATGTGTGTACTTGACTATATGTCACTGTATGTTATACCGCATATTGTGATTCACTGTGTATTTGCAGATATGTGTGATCCAGATATTATTGTGTTATTTTAAGTGTGTTATATTGGAAGATTTATATTTTTATAAAAAACATTTGAAAAATAAATCATCCTGAAAATAATTAACCTTTTGGCATTATTATAATTATTGATTTATAGTGTGTGTGTGTGTGTGTGTGTGTCTTTGTGTAGGTGACCTGGAATAGCCTACAACAGTACTGGGATCAGTGTAGGGACTTTGGCCACCACGCAGTTTGTGTGTGTCTGGACATAAGAGATCAACTTTCTATAAGAGTTAAAGAGTAAGCTCATAAATAATTGATTGAAGCGATGGAGTGACAGTTGGCTTGGAGCTATGGTGCCACAAGTTGTGAAGGTGTCAGGTTGGGGGTGACATAAAGCAGGTCGACCAACATCTACCTTAATAAACTGAAGCCTCCACCCAGGCAGTGTTAGTGCAGACGAATCCCATAAGACCAAAACCAACATAGCCTGTCCCAATGCATATTGATTCCTACAGGTCACAAATATATACAGTACAATCATTTAATTTGTCATGGCTCTATGGAGACCAGTGTCAGTTGATCAGGCCAACACTTTGGTCCAGACATATCAATGATGATAGGCATACATTATGAACAGCTCAGAAACTTTAACTAATGATCATCACTCCAGGAAGACTAGTGACCACGTTGTGAAAGCTAATGGGATCCGAATAAAGAATAAGAGTAAAGAATAAATCATGTATTCGTGCTTCATAGATCAGTAAAATAACTTGTTGGAGATGTGTGTTAGGTTGTTAATAAATTAATTTTGTCTGGATGCTGTGCAGCTCTTGCCCACATGGTAGGTGGTTGTAACTGTCCATCTGCCTGAGAGGGTTTTTACAACCTGCCATGGCAACACAAAGTGATTCTTAGAAATGGCAAATTTATTACTGATGTATCAATCATTAAACAATAATAAAATATGCCTTACTAGGAAGTGGTACATAGATTTAAATTACACCATCCTTCAATCCTTGAAGTCTGATGATTTTAGATTTTGTATGTCTGTGATGTTCCAACAATATCTGTCATTCTGTTAAAACAACTTGTAAAGTTTACATGAAAATGTGTCTTCAATACACTCAAATGATGTTGCATTGTTCCATCAGACTCCAAACTGGGCTTGAATGAAAGACAAGAGTCTATCTACAGCCACCGAGTTACTCTTCCCAAATAAAATCGATTTATTCACAATCTTCTTACACCTATTGGTATGAAGTCCATACAGCCTGTATGAAGGAGTAAACAAGTTTTATAAAGTATTATGTGCTTTTTTGTAAAAGTCAGTCCAAATGTCCTGTGCAACAAAGCTGGAAATTAATGAGATTCAAATCCCAAACTACACAAGCAAGGCACATGGTGTAAATGTATAGCAGCCCATTCATTGACAGAGCAGACAAGTAGCACATAGTGCTAACGACCTCAGTCTGATATAACTATTGATTGCACACACACACACACACACACACACACACACGTACCCAGTATATCAAACTGAGGCAGATATCGAGGCAGACTAGTTTGAACCAGCTGTGCCATGAGTGAACTGGTCTGTTACAGCATAACATGATCCAGGTTACCCAGTTCTGCATCTGTATTGTTTGTACATGATATCAGACATGTCAGTGATATCTTACACAAACAACAGAAAAGCCCTTTTACAGTGATCCTTGTTAAGGCTTTATTTCAACCATAATGCTGTGTTTGTTGCTCTTCAACAGTTCAAAAAACAGACTCAAAAATGTTTTATCACCTTGATAATGTATGACGATTCCCCTACAAGCATTGCTTGTCAACAGAACATGTTTCAGAAAATAAAGCATTACACTGTAAAACCTGGTTAAATACTCGTAAACGTGCACTATCCCAAATTCCAAATAATTCTGTTTGGATTTCTATTATTGGAGTTTTGTAACTATAATACAATATATTGTAACATAACTACACGTATGAACACTTGTGTTCATACATAGTCCATATAACATATAAAACATAAATATTTCCTTGTTTGGTGTGATGATAATTTCTGTATTGTCACCGTCAACAAATGTGCGATCCAGTTTGTAGCAAAATGAAAAGGGTTACCACTTTAATACTTTTCTACATATTGTTGTACATATGTAAATCAGACAGGGCAGATCATGCTGCCCAATATGTATCAACATATCACAACCTGAGGTACACTGAATGACAAACACACACGCAGTAATCTAAATGTTGTGTAAATGTTTTAATGCTTTTGCAAACCTTCATGCCAATAAAACCCAGAATTGAACACTGAACTAAATCATTCCAAAAGTTGTAGCGTCAGTGAAGAGTTAAGGTGTCCACGATGGCCTAACTGATTTCCAAAGACCTTTCTGGGGTACTGATGCATACTCAGTTTGTCCCTGAAGAAATGAAGGCATGAAAAACATCATGTGACGTCATGCAATTATTGGCAGAGCGGCGCCCCCCTGTGGCGAGGTTTACAAATTTCCAGTATTTCATGTCTATTTTCAGTGTACAAACTTATTCTGTACATTTCCATTACATTCAAACTGTATCAGGTTAATTGGCAATTGTAAATATCTTGTAGGTGTGACTGAGAATGGCTGTCTGTCTTTATGGATTTAGGATAGTAACAAAAAAACTTTGTAACCATGAATAACCATTCCTTTTTAACATAACACACTAACAGTAACACAGTACTTGGATATTTGTTTTTAATTTAGATATGTTCTACTTGTCTCCTATTTCTGTCCATCATCTGTGGGCATTGTTTTCTGCTAAGTATAATCTACCTTTATTCAAGAAGCTGATCAGGAAATGTACACCTGCAGACAGTGGCGGAGAGGAAGATGAGGGACAGGATCGGTGCCATCCTATATAACCCTCCTTACCCACTCTGTGATGAACTGTGGCAAATGGGCAGCTCATTTCTACACATTATTCTAACCATTACCTGGTTTATCAGATTGCCTTATTGACAGAGTATCAATAAATGCAGATGTAAATAATATATATACATATATTAATATAATATATTTATTTTATATATATATATATATATATATATATTTATTTATAATATAATATAAATAAATATTTCTATACTATATGTCCCAGTAAACCGTGACAGTAAGCCAGCATGAACCATACCAGGACACTGAAACTGAAGCAGCTAAATGGAATTCAGCCAGCATTCATTTGATCGTTTGCACCCATGAGTTACCTTTGTCTCTTTTCCTTCAGCTGACATCACAGTCTTTTTCCATCTCCTCAACACACATGCATTGCTTTCATTGGTGATTTCCATATCATGTTTAAGTTAATTCTTGTTTAAACGAATTGTGCACCACAAATTATGTGTTTGTGTAATGATCTGTAGTGAGGGTGATCCCAAGTGCAGACAGAGACACAGGTGAGTTCAGAATTAAAGGGTTTATTAATGAGACACAGAGAGGAATAGGGACGAGAGGGACAGAGACCAGTTGCGGAAGGGAAACACAGGAGGTGACAGGTCACACAGGTGACCAGGCTGGCTTCTTTATCCAGGAGGAGTGAGAGTGAGGCAAGTGTATGGAAGCAGGCAGGGAGGGATGGTCCAAGGAACACTGAGAGCAGGAGAACACGGTTAAAGGACGACTAAGGTGCAACAGACAAAAAATGACTAGCAAGAGTAACTTTGAGAGCTGGCCTAGAACACAATCTACCACTATGGTTGAAACAATGATCTGGTAACAAGTGAGTGAAGAATTGGGGTAGAGATGAAGTTGTGTGTGGAGCTCAGCCATGTCATGTCGACCCAGACAACAAGTGATAAAGGGAAAAACACAGGGAGGGACGAGACAAAAAAACCAGACCATGACAGTTTGTGTGTGTACACTACAAGTTTGGCTAAATTCTGTTAAGTAAAAACAGAATTTATATAGCGCCATATCATAACAAAGTTATCTCAGGGCACTCTATCGCATGGAGCAGGTCGAGACTAACTTCCACACACACAAAGACCCAACGATCCCACCATGAACAGCACTAGGCGACAACGGCAAGAAAAACTCCCTTTTAACAGGTAGAAACCTCGAGCAGAACCAGGCTCTAGGTGGGCGGTCATCTGCCTCAACCAAATCAGAATCAGAATCAGAATCAGAAATACTTTATTAATCCCAGAAGGGAAATTGTTTTTTGATACAGTTGCAGTGCTCAATAGAAGTTATTGAAGAAATAAAAAGAATAATAATAATAAACAGTA
>JAVQJL010012963.1:0-10998 GCA_036024295.1 Nannoperca obscura
ACACAGACAGAGAGAGAGACACACAGAGAGACACAGAGAGAGAGAGAGAGACACAGAGAGAGACAGAGAGAGAGAGAGACAGAGAGAGAGAGACAGAGAGAGAGAGAGACAGAGAGAGAGACAGAGAGAGAGACAGAGAGAGAGACACAGAGAGAGACAGAGAGAGAGAGAGACAGAGAGAGAGAGACAGAGAGAGAGAGACAGCTTGCAGTTTAGTCGCCGGTCATTAGGCTGAAAACACGGAACCATTAAACTCCGTCTCCCGCGGACGGAACCGGACATTTAAAGTAGTGCTCGCCGGCAGATCGATAATAGATATATAGACAGATCCCGGAGAAAGAAGAAGAAGAGGAGGAGGAGGAAGAGAGACCGGAGGAGGACGGACGGACCCGAGGGGAAGGAGAGGAGGCTGGAGAGAAGAGAGAAAAGGGAGGACTCCTCTCCTTCCCCTCCAGCCCTTCCCCGTCGCCCTCGTCTGCAGCACTCATGTCTGGTTTTGGGAGCCTTTAAATGTTGAACTTGATGGGTGTTTTAAACGCCACCGCCAATGTCTCCTGTACTTGTAACTGCAAGCGCTACACGTCCCTCCAGAGCATGGAAATCAGTGAGTAACTTGCGTTTTATTACTTGTTTTAATATATATTTTAATGTCGCTAATGCACCCTCTTCTTCTTTAACTGTCTTTTAATAGTGGCCGTGAAGCTCCAGCTTCAGTGTTTTAATAAGTCAACGAAGCTAGTTTTTTTTGCTTCAGATTTACACCTGAAAGGAGATGAAATGCTTCATTTTATAGTTTAATGTTAACGTTTGTTGTTAATGTTTTTTAATAGCTTTTTTAACGTTACAGACACTAGTTAGTTCGCTAGTTAAAGCAGCAAGCTAGTAAGTCAAATGCTAATTCGCTAGCTTAATTAAAAAGACGTTAAGTTTCCTCCTCCGTGACCCTTTTACCCCGCAGTATGTGACTAATATAACACTTGATTTTGAATTTCAACCAAAACCGTAAGCTCCCCGCCTCTTTCCACAGAGCCGAATTGAATAAACCTCTTGTTTTGCTTGAGTTATATTATTCTCAGGCTTTTGGGGGGCTGTTTTGTTTGCCATTAAAGCGAAGTTTGACAGAAAGTGTGATTTTCTCGGTGGGGTTCCGGAGTCGTCGGCGTTGCGCTTCGCTTTTGATCTTGAGCTTGTTCCGTTTGATAAATCTGCCCTTTCGCTTGGTTATAAATGTCCAGAAAATACGACTTAAAGTGTGTTCAAACTATCGGGGGGGGGGGGTGGGGCTGGAAGTTTTGTCGCCGCTTCGTCATTTGGGCAAAGCCAGACGTCTGTCTAGCCGTCTGCGTGTTCATGTGTGCGGTCGTATCCGGGAAATCCCTGCGTGTGTGTGTGTGTGTGAGAGAGAGAGAGTGTGTAAGTTTATATATGAGTGAAAATTTAAATTATGTGTGTGTGTGTTTTAATAAAGCAAGGCACTAAACCCTTCCAGGGGTGTGAGGGGTTCTGTTCCCACTGGGGACACCCATGATGTTAATGTACACAGTCATAATACTGAAAGGTCATTTAGAGAAGTGTGTGTGTGTGTGTGTGTGTGTGTGTGTGTGAGTGACTCAGACAGACTGAAGCAGGCAGGATTCAAGTGTTTAGAAGAGAGGAAGCCTAGGCCTACCTATGTTAACGAGAGCCTTTTCTCAGTTTCAGAGAGTCCCGAGATGTTGTCTTCAAATGTTGCTCCGTTTACAATCGGAGAAGAATCAGAAAAATGTCAGTGGAGAAAGAAGGACCACATGAGATAAAGTGAAGCAGTCGAGAAGCTGGAACCAGATCATTTGCTTTAAAAATGACTTAAAAGATTGCATTGACTTAACAAATGTGTCTGTCGATTAGTTTAACTGAAGATCTTTAGTTTTTAAAGTTATAGACCAATCAAAATGTTAAAACACTGGAATAGAAAGGAAACTGCTTGAGTTCAGTTGGATGGAAGAATTCAGCCTTGACAGTAATCCAGGCAGACTCCGATTCAGTGACTTTGACAGCTCTTTTATGAGTTTCCAGTTTTGAATTTGGAAGCACAGATTATCGAGTGTGTCTTCTTGATAGGAAGAGTTCATGCAGCTGCCATCAGTCGCCTGCAGTGTTTGCATGTAATGTTGTTACCGGTATTTAAACTGGTCTGGCAGGCTCAATAAGCATCTGTGTAAGACACATAGTCTTAATGTATTTAATTATAGTCGTGGCAGCAGCTATTGTATCTATGGAACAGAGAGTATTATTTGTGAAGGTAGTGGGTTTAGTTTTAATAGTAAGCTCTGAAAACAAGCTCTTTATGATACGTTTATGATTAAGTTTATGATACTTGCACGTTTTGTTCTTCTTTTATGAGTTTTGAAGCTCTGTTTTCATTTAGCCACTTGTTAGCAGCCACCCTTTTCACCAGTGGGGTGTTTACTCCCTTTATTGTATGTCACAGAACAAACCTGAACATGTCTTAAGCTTGTTAAGTGTCAACCACAGACCTTGTTTCAGACATCTAACCAAAAACCCATTCAACAAACTCTCTGACTTCCAGACGAGGGAACTGGAAGCTAACATGCTAACTCATTTCTGGGTTTTAGGACTAATTCCTGCCGATTAGTGCTACTATTTCAGTTAAGTACAGTTGCCGCATCACGACTAGTATTAGTTGTAGATATAGCAATACATTAAATAGCCAAAAGTGTGTGGATGGCCAACATTACACCCATATGTGCTGCTCCCACGCCATGGCATTAATCTGCTGGTCCTCACCGCCTCCACGCTTCCTGGTTTTGGTTATAGTCAGATTAGCACTTCATCCCAAAGGTGTTTGGTGTGGTTGAAGAAGTCCGGCCTCTCTGGCGCTCTCCCACGCCAAAATCTGGGAAAACAACTCCTTTATTGACCTGCACAATGGAGGCATTGTGATGTTGAAACAGGAAAGATACTAAACTGTTGCCACAAAGTTCAAAAGCACACCATTGTCTGAAATATCACGAGCGTGCTGCCGCAGTAAGATTTCTTTGTAAGGTTTGATCAAATGTACACTGAAGTACATCCACATGAATCTTAACAGTTGCAGCTGAGGCATTAGTAGTAGCAAGCAATCAATGAAGTACAGATCATTGCCTGGACTTGTAGCAGAAAGGCAAGATAAGAGTGCAGGCAGAGACGCACACACACACACACTCCCTCTGTCTGAGAACAGACATGATGTTTAGTCTGGAAGACAGAGGGAGGGAAACAGATAAACCAACGGAGGAGAGAGAAACCTACAGTGACAGCAGAGAGAGAGAGATTGTGGAGAATATGTCGAAACTTTAGAAAAAACAAGGAACAAAGCAAGAGAGAAAGAAAAATCCACATAAGCAAAAAAGAAAGTGACATTCTGGTGAATTGAAAAGAGTGTAGGAGTTAATAGAAACCAGGTTTAAACCAATCAGGCACTGGCCTTTTATTTAAACAAACCAGATTATGTTTAAGGTGTGTCGTCTGTACCGGACGTTGTGCAGCGGAGCGCGTCGGGAAAGATGAAAGACGGTACAGCAGGGGATAATCCACGTCACGCACTTGAGATGTTGTGATCAAAGGACGATGTAGACATGATAGGAAAAGCAGGAGATCCCCACGTTTCCACTGCAGGAGATCTAAACATGGATCTGGGGGGATAGCTCTCAATTTATAACAGACATCTGAGGTGATGAGGTCAGCTCACACAAATACAAACAATACAAATGTTTTCTCTTGTAGTATCACTACATGCACCAATTAACCAATTAACCCAAAACAGTCTGCAATACTACGGAGATTTGTAATTTCGATAGGCCGTCCTCTACAGAATGATGTAAAAGTCAGATTTAAAATGTGCTTTTCTGTTGCTGGGGTGCCTTTTTGGAGGACCGAACAGCGTGTCCCGTTTGGTTTATATCTTTCAAAGTAGCAATTACCCCTTTACTGCGTTTCATGGAGCCAGACGTGACATATTTTAAGCCTCTTTAAAGCTTTAAATGAAACATGAGACCTGATTTAACACAAAAATAAAGAAATAAGAATTAGGAGAAATAAGAATTACTTGTAATGAGTTTTGCTAATCTAGGAATAATAAAAACAATCTAAATAGCTAGTTATTCCTGCTGTATAGCTAATATAACACTTAGCAGAGTCCCGGCTGCATTAGGAAAAGGTTCAGTGTTTTACATTAATATTAATGTGGACAGGCAGCTCAGATCAACCTGCTGGAGTTAAATACCTTCAAGTCATTGAATTCAGATGAAGTTAGTGTTGTGAAGGAGCCACAGAGACCCTGATGCACTGAACTTGTAATTATAGGGTATACCTGTTACACCCCTAATATATGAGCACACACACACACACACACACACACACACAGACACAGGCGAACACATATGCAAAAACACATCTGTTCTGAGCAGCAGACATTGCTAGTCAAAGCACATGACATCAGCATTACTCACAGGCCGTGTGTGTGTGTGTGTGTGTGTGTGTGTGTGTGTGGGGTGAAGTCATTGCTGGTATCAGCTTCTCAGAATCGTTTCCTACCAGCAGCTTGGTTCCCCTGTACATTTGTTACTACACGTCTGGCCGTCTCCACACCTGCGCAGTCTGCCGGCGTAGCCAACATAAATGTGACCCGCAGCGTTTGTCTGAGTGTGTGTGTGAGTTCAGCTGGAGGGTAGTGGTATTTATTTTGGTAGTTGAATTTGAGGGGAAAGCGTCAGTGTTATCCGCAGCGTCGGGCGCAGAAAGGACACGCCGTGATTGGACGTCTTTCCTTGTCGACACAAATTCCTGCCATAACTTTGATCCCTGCAGCAACCCTGTGTACCCATGAGCAAGACACGGAGCCCCCGCCCTGACAGTTCTGTAGGGTTCTTGTGTTGTTGTTGATATAATTCATCATTTCGTCTATAAAACGTCAAAAAGAATGTGAAAAGTGTTCATCACAATTTCCCAGAGCCCCAAACGATGTCTTCAAATAGCTTCTTTTATCCAAACCAGCAGCCCCAAACCCAAAGACTCTTCATTTACTGTCATAAATGACAAAAAAACAGCTAATCCTCACATTTAAGAAACTGGAACCAGCAAACGTTTGACTTGTTTTCCCCAAAAAGGTACTTAAACGATTAATCAAACAAATTTTCAACCGATCATTGCAGCTCTGTTGCTAATAAAAGAGGAAGGGTAGGCAATAGATTTTGAGTGAATCCAGGTATTAACCACAGCCATTGAAAACTGATACTGTAGTATCTGTTTTGGACATGTCACCATTACAGTGTCTTTTCTCAGAGACCATGTCGTCCTCCGCTAGTTGATATCAAACGTGTACAAAAGAACCAACAGTCAACAGTATTGGCTGTATTTTTAGCTCTTACATGTGAAATCCGTCTCTGTCATCGTCATGTGTGCCTCTGTACCAGAGATCATCCCTTCCCACATCCTGTTTAAGCTGCAGCTCTCATGTGACCCAGAGATGATGTTTACTAATCGGTGTGTAAAAAAGTCACCCAACTCCCCTTTTCACAACATGTTTGTGGTGCCAAGTTACATCCTGAGGCCGCCCGCATGCTACTTTGTCTTTGATCGCTCAAAGTGCCACAAGCTGCTTTTACACCATTTAGCTGAGATGGCAACAACGGAAACAGAAACAAAAGGTCAAAGAGTCATTTAGGGAAGTCGCTGTAGAGCAGAGTTGTGACGAGACCAGTTAAAACTACTTTCAGCGCTCCGAAACCTGCCAGTTTACTAACTGAGGCTTTTATTTTGTAGCTGGATATCATCTGCGGAGGATAGGGGATATTGATTGATTGAGTTTCTTGCTACAGTTGCGTTTCTTGTATTTATTAAATGGCGTAAACGTAAAAAAACAAAACATATTTCCGTCGTACAAAACCATTTTGTAACTGACTTGACCGTCTGAACTGGCCACGAGCTGATTGGCTGTTGAAACGGGTGACGTGGTGACTTGACGAGCGGAGTCAAGAGGCCAGATCACAGCACTGCAGCTTTTCCCTGCAAGAGGCTTTGTCTCGTGGTGAATCTTTGGTCCGAACTGAACTGTCATTGTCAGTTTATGTTGGTATAACGTTTGGCATCTATTGACAGATGAATATCAGTTATCTACATGAATAAGAGATGAGCGGCAGGCTGTTCGAGGGGCGACTTTGGCCTTAAGGGAGAGATGTTTCAACAAATGCACGAATAAATGGAGCTCCCAAAAAAAAAAGAGTTCAATTCTGTCATATTTTCAAACACGGCCAGCAGTTATTAGGCAGTGTTTGTCTTCCTTGTCTCCGTCTCTTAGTTTTCATTGATTGGTTTTCTTTCTTTCCCTCTGTCTTTTTCTCTCTCACTCAGTGAATCATGGAAATTAAATGATTGAGTCTGTTCTGGCTGGCCTCCTAGACTTATTATGTAAACCTCTCTGTCTGGCTGTCTCGGTGTGTGCGTGTGCGTGTGCTAGCCTGCGTCTGTCTATTAATTTCCTGTCTGTGTGACTGTGCACTTTAGTGTGTGTGAGTGTGTGTGTTTGGGACGCTGTGATAGTCGTTTGAGGGAAGATTTGTAAAAACTGTGTAAAGAAATGATTGTTGTATCGTTGCCTTTTCTTGCAGTAAAGAAGAGAGGTTGATTTCCAGAAGCCTGTGTGGATCAAACTGCCTTTCTTTTTGTTTTTTTGATTGACAGCTGGCATCGTCCCAGAAACAGAATCGCTTTAATCCTCATGTACGATAAACAGTAATTTGTCTTGGAAGAAATGATTTATTCACCGAAAGAAAGTGGGCTCAGCTGCATCCTCTTTGTTCCACCCAGCACAGCCTCGGTCTCAACAACATTTCCTGTCCAGTGTTTTGAGCCCTGCTGTCTCCTTCTTTCCTAGCTTCCCCATTTCCGTCCTTCATTCCTTCCTCTCTTTCGTTATAGTGTCGCAGAGTGGTACTTCAGGCACCCCTGCTTCCAGAAATAAAAGTTCCATTCATTTTTCCATTCATGTTACTCAACTCATAGCTGGAGCACTTTTACGACTTGGACGAGCACGAATCATCAGTGCAAAGGATGAATAACTGTGTTACACAATTTAATAAAAAGTCAGAGGCACAAGCCTGTGTACATACAAACTTAAGGGGGAAGTGAACTACGACTCCCATGGTGCATTTCAGCAAGAAAACCTCCAATCACAGAGCTAAAAATTCCACTAATGGCGAGTGGAACCTCAATATTATTAATCATTCGCACCTCTGACTGGTTTCTTCTCTTTAGCATTGGTGGCAGAGGATTATGGGTAGTGTAGTTCCTCAGAAACAAAACGTAAACCTATAGGATCACAATATAAGTCCTGTGTTTCATATGTCCCATTTTATTATCCCACCTCCCCAGCGACCCCTCCCACTTTGCAACTCAATAGTTTAGTTTTAGTCTTAAATTTCCTTCCTTCTTTGCTCACATCCTTCTTCCTTGCCTCCTTCATGCCTTTCATTCACCCTCTCAGCTGTTCATTGTTTCTTGGTCTAGACACAAATAACACACACACACACAAACAAACAGAAACCATCATTATTGTGGCCTTATCATGCATATATGTAGATGCATGCAGCATGTGCGTCTACGGGTCAAGGTCATCGTCACTTTGGGGGTCGTGTGTGTGTGTGTGTGTGTGTGCTCTCTGCATATAATCAGCATACAAGACGGTGTTCAGCGGAGGCCCTTGTAGTCTGTTGCACCCATATTCTCCCATTAATTAGTCTGAAGTCAGAGCCGGGCCCTATATGTCTGTCTCGCAGTGTGAATAAATCCATACAGAGACTGTCTGCTCTATAAATAAAGGCAATGACTGTCTGCCTGCTATATACGTAGACAATGTGGAAAAGATGGTCTCTTGTTTTTCGTTAATTAGTCTGAGGCAGGAAAAAAAAAACCCTGTGTGGCTGTCTGGTCCTCTAAATACTTCAATTGTAGCGTGTTTAAGTAGTGCAAAACAACTGTGTGTTGTCGTTCTCTAATTAGTCTGGCCCAGGCGAAGTTGGCGCAGGATTATCTAGTTTCTAAATGTTCACATTAATGTCTGATTACATATTACAAGTGTCTTTTTGGCTTTTGTTAATTAGTCTAGTCTAGTCCGTGAGTGTCACCTGCTAATGTGGAACAGATCGTGGCTGTACGGTGGCCTTAAAACTGGAATAAACCGTGCTATGATTTATGTGTTTTAATTAAAGCTGAAACAATTAGTCAGTTAATCAGTTCTCTTGTTCTCATGCGATAGTAAATCTGTAATTCTTGAACATTTTTCTTTTTTTTTTTTTTACATTGAATATACTATTCAAGCAAACAATCAGCAGATTCATTGATAATAATCACTAGTGGCCATTTTAATAGCTTATTTGTCTACAGTTTACAAGTTGCTTTCAGGATATTACCTGGAGCAGGTGTTTGCCTTACCGGTATGTGTCCACTTTGAATTTAAGAAGTACCTGTTATATATAATTATAAAAAAATATAGTTTGTTAAAAAGAGTGACCATTAACTAGTCTGAGCCAGGGGAAGGTGCTGGTTGGCTTTCTAAAACGTCAGCTGATGACATGGTCTACATTGGGATGTGTGTTTCATTATTTAGTCCGAGCCATACGCTTGGGTTTCTTTCATTTCTCTGATGAACAAGACATCGCTCCTTGAATCATCACACTTTCAGAATAAAGTGTCAGCCATGGTTACGTCACTGCAGTCAGTGATATGGAAAATGTCCGTATTTTTTATGAATTAGTCTGAACCGAAATTAATGCAGTCTAAATGCAAAGTGCATAACTTCCATTACAAATTCACATATTCAGATGTATGTATGCAATGGTTGTTGTGCTGATGGGGGATTTATTTGCATATGAAACCAATGTTGCTCAGCATCTGCATGCAGGAAGGGGGTGGGGGGGGGGTTAAGTTAGACAGTCTGGGAGGGCAAAGGTCAAGGGTCAGGCCAGGAGGAGGCAGGGAGGGCGAGGGATGAAAGGTTCATTGTCACAGCAGTGGGGGGGCTGCTTTTGGGAGTGCATGTGTGTATTTGTGTGCAGTAATATTTTTCTACAGTTGACTTTATTTCCATTATGTTGAAACAATTACCTCGTTGGTTGTGTTGGAAACAACTTTAAACACGACCAAAGTGTGACGCTGCACATTTTAAACTTCATGCAGTCTCTGAATCTATTGATTGCATTGATTAGTTCAGTGTAATTTGCTTGTTTTGTAGAGTTGCAGCTATATTTAGGTGTGTGTTTTGAGGCCTTTGACGACGTGTTGATTGATTTATTTGTCCCTTCAAAGTCATCAAGCATTTCCTGATTTCCTACTCGCAGCGCCGCCATTAAATGTATAATCTAGCAACTGACAGCTGACTGGCATCTTGAGAGCTGATTGGCTTTATAGGCAGCTATAAACATTTAGTAATTGTTTTTTTTTGTGACAGCTGGAAGTGGAGGCTGGTGTGTAAACAGATAATAATAACTTAACTTCTTAAGATAGTTATAAAAGAGTTTAGAATTAGCGACAAATGCAAAATGTCCTTATATCTCCATATAACTACATAGTAGTGTGCTGCAAACACTATGAGAAGCGGGGGGGCTAAAGTGAAGTGTTACCTATTGAAGCTCACTAGCTTTACTACATTTTAAAGCTGTGCTCACTCAGTCGCAGGTTTTGCATGACTGCATTTTGTGGCAGAACATGTAATTTCCCCTGCAGATGATCAAGAGTAATGCTAATATGTTCCCGTACGCATGTTGTTGTTTTAACACCGTATACACACGTACACCTTTACATCATGCTGTCTCACAAAGCTGTGTGTCCACCGTGAGACGCCAGACGTGAGACAGCCAGCTGGCCTGGTCGTGACGGCGAGACTCGAGTCTAGACAATAGACACTTCAGTCAGCGAACCACACGCACGCACACTCAACCCCCTCACACATGTGACATAGACGTTCATGACCGTGGGCTTGACCCCGACACATGCACACTCACGTGCACGCACACACACACACAGACTTGTAGGAAGGACTGTCTGCCGCATTTTGCCCTCTGGCCCATAGGAAACAGCTGGGACCACATCATTTGCATCCACACACACACACACACACACACACACACGAGTGAGACTCGGGCCCCGCCTCTCTGTTTATATTACTAAAATGATCATTATACATTCAACTATTCAAACACACAGCAATTCTTATTATAAGCACCCAGCCTGACACAAACAGAGCTCCACCTCAATGACAACAACCCCCACCCTCTCTGACGGCTGACTATCACACACACACACACACACACACACAGAGGCTAGACTACAGTGTGTCTAGACAGAGCATCAGGTTAGAAAAGCAAACAGACACAGTAGTCAACTTTATTTGCAAACTAAATAATGCAATTTTAATGGTTTTAGAGCAAAAACGTGAGTAATAAAAGCAGCGTTGTACATCGAAATAACATGTTACTACAATAATTGTAGTTCTGATTATTCACATTTTAGATTACATCCACTCTAAGCCGGCTAAATCTGAAAAATACTGATATTTTTCTCTCCATCTTGGCCTTTTGTCAAGGTCAGAAATAAAATATTTGAATGCACAAAACATGACACTTCAGTCTCGCAACCTTGTCAGGTTCAGGTGTCTGGCCTAAGGTATGTACTTCTACTCATTTGTCTGTTTCTAGCCTTGAGAGCGGTGCGCCGTCGTCACGCAAGACTCCACCAGGAACTTCTTACATTGTAGTTTTTCGATCAGGACGGTCGGGACAGAGGAAGGAAAGGAAAAAGGCTCTGATCGCACCTGAGATGACAGATTCTTGGCAACATCCGAAACACAATCGTCCAACAACCTCTGTGTGCCAGCTCTTGCCAGCTGGCACACACACACACACACACACACACACACACACGGGTGTATATATATATATATATATATATATATATATATATACA
>JAVQJL010012969.1:0-12552 GCA_036024295.1 Nannoperca obscura
AATGTTAATGTCAGTTCTGGGAGGAAAGGAGGGGGAATGGTTGGCCTGGACACAGAAAAACCACTCCAGTCTTCACCTCCGGTTTGACCTTAGTGAGCAGAGAATCTGGTCCACTACAATGGGTTGTGCAAATGTGAGTATTAAATGTGAGAAATATATAAAGGTTTTTCATTTTCGGCGCATTAAATTTAAAAGTGAGATCGTGTAACCTTTGCCGCTCAGTGGCCACTGTGGCCACAAGTGGTGATTATAGGATAATATCACATTTCATTTCCCTACATTTTTCAAGATTTTTTTTAAATGTCTTTTCATTTTCTTTTCAAGTTAGTTGCTTTAAAGACATACTACCTGACTGAGTGGGAGTGAAATGGAACCAAAAGCAGGAAACAGCAACAACGTCTTCATTATAATGTTTCCTTTTTTGTCTTGCTGTTACTAACATTTCAGTGGTTTTACTGTGATGTGCTAGAAAGTATATATATGTATGAGAATCATAAAGTCACCTGACTCAGTAATGTCAGCCACACAGAAATATCTATCTAAAATTTGCTAACATTATCCACAAGAAGCTAATGGCCAGATTAGACCAACTAAGCCTGTAGCAAAGTTCCAAACTGTAGCAAGCTCAGAGTACTGAATTAAAGAGCTGTGTGGTTTATTGCTTATGAGTCCAACTTAGTCAAACAGTCTCACTGTAAATGTGTAGCAGCAGAAAATGGTTGCTTTGATGAAATCAGAGTTTTATGGCACTCTTCAAGCAGATATTTAAATCTACATTACAGTAGTCTATTTTTTATTATTTATTATTATTATTATTGATGTTATTGTCCACTTGGGGGCATAAAAATTCCATAGGCTGAAAAACCAACATCATATTAAAGAATTGCCTGAATTGGCTGAAAAGTGGCGTAAAGCTACACGAGCTACACTGAAAGCAACATCCCTTTAAATATTTGCCTTCATACACAAAAACAATAGAGAAGTATCTTATTTTATGGAAATTTCTTTTTACCTTTTTTGCTCACTCTCCCGCCTTTTCTCCACCCCATCCAGACATGCACACCACATATCTATCTTTCTCCATTGGGAAGCTGTTAAATGGGCATAGCCGCTTCCCTCCCCAGGGAGTGTGCAGGGAGGGAGAATGCTGGGTAGCAGTGAGAGGTGGATGCTAGTGCTTAGCAGACTGTCAAAGAGCCCCAGCAGCCACCCAGCACTGCTGTGACTGGGAGCTGTCTGAGGGGACTTGTTACCACGGCAGCTCATGGCGCTGTCTGTGTTCAGAAAGTTGAGGAATAATTGGAGTGTAGGAGCAGGTGTGTTGTGTCCTGTGCTGTTTGAATAATGGTTCTGCAAAGTGCTCAGGGTTTTCTTCCACAAATGTTTTTGACATGGCAACAGCAATCAGACTGTCGTGTGACAATTAAAGGTTCATAAATTCATATCGGCCGTGTTAGGAACAGAATTAGTTTGGTTCATTTAGTCAGATGAGAACAAAGTAACCACACTGATGTGCCAAAAACAATACACTTCCAAGAGAACTGCAGTGCAGTTTATTAGGAGAGAAACCAACCAAAAATAGAAAATGACCCCAAATACAAGTTACAGCAATGTGTGTGTGTGTGTGTGTGTCTGTGTGTGTAGCACATGGACCTGGGGTGCTAGAGGAGATTATTCATAACTTGGACTACTGTGATGTTCTGGTGTTGGGGGAGGAGCTGAGGCCGGAGCAGGAGTCCCTCCAACTGCAGCGCAGCACCCTGCTCGGAAAACACCTCGATGCCACTAACTCCACCTCTGGCATGTCCATATATGGTAAGTTACTGTGGCAACAACACCAAAGCTACATTATGTGTTCTCAGCCAGTTGGTTACTATGATAACAACTCTCAGTCTACTGCTCTCCCTTTGAAACGTCCATAAATTCAATTCAACTTCCCCCTCATTTTTCTCCACATGCAACAACTGTGACAACCCTCTGCTGTCCCTGCCTCTCGCCACAGGTGTGGACTCCATGTCCAACTATGAACAGGTGATCCGACAGGTACGTTACTATAACTGGCGGCCCGGACAACTAACAGAGAGAAGGTTTCGCCTCACCTGCTCAGAGCTCAACGGACGCTACACCAGCAATGAGTTCAACCTGGAGGTCAGTGTGAACTCCAGCTTGACTGATGCAGATTTCTTTTGTGTTTATCGTTATATGATACAGCTTTTTACAGTGAATTATGATTATGACTACTGAACTATTTTGATTATCAATTAATCATATTAGTTTTTATTCAAGCAACAACACCAAATATGCACTGGTTAACTGAATATCTTTGGATTTTGGTTGGACTAGAAAATTCTGCTTTTTTTTTTACTAGTGTGACATTTTGTCAAAATTTTCATTTTACAGACTACTCGAAAACAATCTGCAAATGAATGGATAACGACAATAACTGTTGACCCCTGCTTAGAGTTGTTAAAATGGATATTTTAAGACCATATGAACGTTTCTTTTTCTAAATTTAAATTGAGGCCTGGAGCAACATCATTCAGTTCAGTCAGCTAGCATAACATATGGGTGGAAATAAATGGCAGATCCAACACACCCACTTGTGCATTAAGATACATGCTTCAAGCACTTTAACAAAAGGTCCCTAGGGCTGACAAGCTGCTAAATAAATGCATATATTATTTAAAAAAAATAGCAAAAAAGTATTTTATAACACTTGTGATAGTCAGCAATATTAACAGCAACTTGTCACTAGAGACAATGTTGCTTCTTACAACCAACTGGACCAAAGTGCTTCTGACTCAGCTCAGGTGTGATTTTCACTTTGAGAGCACATTTAAAAATGAACCAGCAGGCTTTCCAGTAGCATCACTTTCGCCCTCAGTGGCTAAACTGAAAAGAGCAACTGAAACGTGACACATTCTATTCTAAAAGAAAATAAAATAATTAACAAGCATGCTAATGTAAAAACAGTTTTAACAACAGTTAAAATGTGCACTTTAAGTCCTGCATCCCAAAAACCCAAACACACGTCCTTTAGATTTGAACCTTCAGCAGCAACTAGACACCCTATCAAAAGAAGGCACTCTACAATATTGAACACTTCACCATCCTAAAGAGACCTTAAACTGTGTCACAGTGAATCAGGGAACTCATGATAAATGCCAGAATCAGCTCAATGTGTCAGCGATCCGCTGTTTGTTTCTGTCCCTGGTCTGCTTGACTTATTTATACCTTCTCTGGTGTTTACTTTGGGGGAACAAAATGTTTCACTACACATAATTTGAACCTTGAAGGGTGTCGATGAATGATCTTCCTGTGTTGAGCTGACCCTGTCCCCCAAAAGACGTAACTACTATTCATGTTCCCATTTCTCCTGGCTTCTCTCTAAAATCTCTATTTCTTTATATTACCTGTATGAGTCGAGGCAAGGTTAGGCATACAGGTGGGAGTAAAATCATCACTTCTGCTTCATCTGTTCCCAACCAGGTGAGCATACTGCACAGTTCAGAAGCTGGGGAACATGTCAATCACATGGTAGCCCTGCCTCAGTACATGCAGGTGGTCCGCCATCCATCCATGATTCATGACCTGTACCCCAGCCACAGCTCAGGTAAGAAAACACACACTAGTTTAATTTTATTCATTTGTGAACAACTTGTTTGATGTATTAAATACATTTTGCCTTAATATTTTTTATCCCGGCATATTATTATTACATGGATAATGTTGTATTAAACGTTAAAAGCCTTCACTAATATGAACAGATGTAAAGATTAACAAGTGTTTTTTTACAGAGCTACAACCAAATAATAATTAGAACAGGGGAAAAAAGTTAAATCTCAAACTAATCAAAGGACAGGAGGGGCCGATTTATTGGAATATAGTCTATCTTCTGTAAGCAGAAAGCGCTTAATAAATAAATAAATAATAAAAAGTAACCTAAATGGGCGGAAAGCTGCCCTACCTGCTTCGCTCAGGTACAAAGAACACGTATTTCTTAGTGCACTCATGCTCAAAGACGCTTTTCACTGTCAGCCTTTCCTTTCTTTCATGCCAACTAGTTCTGAAGGCGCAAAAGTTGCTCACTGCAGTTACTAGCAGCTAAAAGATGGCAGGTAAAGTGATGTGAGAGCGATGTGTCACTCGCAAGCAGAATTTTGTTCCAGGTCTGTTCCAGCTTTTCATATCCAGACTACAGTCTGCCTGTTTAATATGTGGGATCTAAAACACCAACATGAAAGTCAGGTTTTGGTGTTCTCTCCCCCCCAAATCAACAAGTAAATGGAGTTTTTTTCTTCCTTTGCTCTCCTCTGACAGATACCTCTCTGCTCCAGAATTGAATGTAGTCACAACTCGTTATATTTCGAGTAAGACCCATGACTCGTGCTTTTTCTTGACTGAAAAAAAAAATATTTTTTTCTGATACTACACCCACTATCACTACAGCTCAGTTTATGCCAAGGCTCTGGGGATTGTCAAACGGTATTCTTGGAAATGCAACCACAGTAAAAGCACTGTACAGGTGGGTCGAGAGAAAGCCAGCACACAAAAAAGTGAATTACAGTAGATAACTAAGCAATCTGGATTACCAATGTGAAACTAGTGACATAAAGATTATCTGAAGAGGGAGTTGGCTTTTAAAGATGATTTGACAAAACCACTGATGGACCCTTGGGAACCCTCACAGACAGAGGGAGAAGTGCCAAGGATCAGACCCGGGAGCTTCTTGCAAACCGCTGAACCTGTGAAGAATTTTTATGCCAGCTATCCATTCCGGGGTAAACATGGCTAGGTCCAAGGGAACGCTCAGTTTCGCTTTCTAGTTCTAGTTCATCAGACTGCTGCTCTCGCACAGAGGTCCTCAGTGAGAGAGCAGTGAAAACTCTATCCCTCTCAAATGATGCGCCCGGCTTATTCCCCTCCCTCGGTGCATATGAGTGATCTGAAGTAAAGAGAACATGGTGAGGAGGAGAGACATTGGTCTTAATCTGCCACACCAGGTTTAATTATTCAACAGACTCTAATGGATTCTACTTAGAGTCTTGGAGAGTTCAGTGGCCAATGCTGTTAACAGCCCAGAGAGTTGGGTGTGTGTGTGTGTGTGTGTGTGTGTGTGTGTGTAAAGGAGGTCAGAGGAGCAGAAAGTGTGGTGGTTGGTTGGAAATCAGGAATAAAAAATAATTAAAATAAAAGATTTTTTCCAGTTGTAGTTTTTAGCACGTGTATGTTTTAGATAATGATGCTGTATGCAGAGTACAAAGTGGAGAGGAGAACATCAGGGTGCATGCATGTGTTCGTGTGTGTGCGTGCGTGTTTGTGTGTGTGAAAGTGTGCACACATGCAAATACTCACCCAAGTTACTCTGAGGCTGCATATGAGGCTTCACTGCAAGGAACATCAAAGGCCGTGGATTTAGTGTGAAAATCTAGGGAACTAGACTGAATCAAATGATCATCTGAAGAGTCCTCTGTGAGTCTCACTCTCGTTAAACACACACCCGCATGCGCGCGCGCACACACACACACACACCAGACGGGACGAGTGGAGAGAGGGCAGGCACAGAAAAGTCGTGTTATCTCAGTAGACTGGAGATCAGAAGAAATAAACATTTTAGATCAAGAGAAATCCCTTAACATGTATTGCGGTTATGCTACTAAATAGGGCTTATGATACATCTTTTCAACAAATTCAACTAGAAGTTTAAAGCAAGTTATTGTGTTTTCTTGCTTACACTGGCAGCCAGTTCAACTGAGCCAAAAAATGTAAGATTTCGTTTTTTCAGGCATACATTATCAGTATCAGTAGCAAACCATACGTAGCAATATTTGTTTTTTGCACATTTTCTTTGGCTAATGATTAAATAGGTCATAACTTCAAGTGAAATTATTTTTGTCAAACATAATATCTTGGATTTGTATGTTATAAACATTTAAACCTAAAGACCTTGCTCACAGGGCTCATTTGGCGAAGGCTACCGTGTTTTTTGGCCTATAGCATATAGCATGCGCACCAGGGTCTCTTGCTGGTGGTTGGGAGCACTCGCGTTAGAGACTTCCTCTGGCCGAGCCAGCTGACTTCAGGTTGGCTCCGTGCACACGTGAAGGGCACAAAATAATTTAATGATAAGGATCTTTTAGACTTTCCAAATTTTATTGGAATCAAATTCTGATCATACAAAGAGTCATTTCGAGGCATTTGTGGCACTCATAAAACTGGATTCATGGTTTTACAGCTTTGGGCCAGTGTGCATCACGTGATTCTGCAGTACCAAGTGTCGCCACCAATCACCTCACAGCTCAGAACTGTTCCTGGGGCTTGGCTCACTATGACAATGCTAACATGCTGATGTTTAGCAGGTATAAGGTTTACCATGTTCGCATCTTAGTATTGTGTGCATTTGCTAATTAGCACTAAACACAAAGTACAGCTGAAGCTGAAGGGAATATCATAAATAATAAAGTTATTACAATTCATCCTGAGGGAGACATGAATGTCTGACCATAATCTCATGGCAATCTATCAAAAGATGTTGAGACATTTCAGTCTGGACCAAAGTGGTGGACAGACTGACAGTGCCATCCCTAGAGCCATGCCGCTAGCATGGCAAAGGAGATATTGATTAGTGTAGGCATAATAATGCAGTAAAAACAGGCCAATACTGCCCAAAAATGACATTATAAGAAAATCAATAGATTGTCACAATAATTAAAGATCACAATCATCAACAGAGTGCCCATCTTATTTAAAGGTTTAAAAGGCCTCTCGTACAATAACATGAGAAAGAAAATAAAAAAAATCAATAGGCTATCACAAAAGTCATTCAGCACCCAAGGAACCAGATAACCATTAAAACAGTTCAAATGAGGCTTCAGATACAACAACATGAGGAAAAAAGAGCCTGACCCAAAATACCTTGGCTTGAAAAGCCTGTGTTATAACAGAGGGGTGTGGAGCTTCAAAGATGTGGGCTGGGATGTTATAAGATGGGAAGATGTTATTGAGCTGCATTATGGGATGTGTAGGATGCAGTGTTTCTTTTCAAGGACTATAATTCAGGATATATTGGCCTCTGCTGTTGAGTTGGACCTTTTCTATATTTATCTGCTTGCACGTACCCCAAATGCTTCCTGGTTCAAGTGCAATATTAAATGACTGGAGTACCTCTTTAAGTGTTGTAAAAATATGTCAAATAATTCTTACCTGGCGAAGGTCTTCTGACCTGAGTGCAAGTGGACGACAGTGTGTGGGATTCCTGGTTCTTTCCGGTTAACGGATTAAAAAAAGATTCATGTTAATCTGTGTTGCTTTTTTCTGCTCCTTTTCCCAAAAATGTCTATCCCATTTCTCTCACCTGTCACTCTGTTCTGGTCTTGTTCTCAGGCGTGCCAAGTGCTGCCACCATGGTAATTGTGATGTGTATCGCTGCTCTGGTGGTGGTTGTGGTGTTGGGCATCTATCGCATCCACCTGACCCACCAGCAGGAGGTCAAGCTGGCGGAGACAGCTAAAGAGGCGGACGTGACCTGGGACGACTCGGCTCTGACGATCACAGTCAACCCGATGGAGGTAGGAGGGTGCAGGATTGGAGTGTGGAAAGATGCTGTCAGGGAGGGGAATATGGAGATAAATAAAATGAATGAGGTATTAGTGACAAGAGAAAAGAAAAAGAGATACACTCATGCCCTGGTTTTACATTAAATTTAGTTTCTGAAACTCTGAATATTTCTCACAACAGAACCTGGAGGAGCCCCAGGCTGCAGAAGAGGAGGCCAGCGAGGAGGAGGAAGAAGAGGAGGAAGATGACGAGGAGGAGGAGGAGGAGGATGACATCACCAGCGCTGAGTCAGATGACAGCGAGGAGGAAGCGGATGTCCAGCTACCCAGGATGCAACGCCAGAGCAGGAAGGGACAAAACTGGGACAAAACAACAATATCTTATTGAAACACACATTCACAGTCACTCACACACACACACACACACACACACTCTGCAACACGTCCATTCTGAAACCTCAAATCAGATGGTTGAAACAAAAAGACTTTGTGATGTTGATGCTCCAAACAAATGAGGTAATATCTCCCCCTACTGGAAGACTACACTGAAACCCCTACACAAACAGTTAACCTTAGCCTTGTCAGAAAACCTCTTGCTTTATACAGCTGATAGGAAATAATATGACACTAAAACTGTCAATCAAATGACCATCCTTCTTAAAAGGGACAGCTCGCCAAATTAAGGCCATCTCGCTTTTTGTCCTCAAAGGACCTCTCTCCCATTATCTTTAGTGAAATAAAGTTGTTTGAATCCCATTTTGTCAGTTGAACCCTGCACCACATGTTCAGTTGGATGTGTTGAATTCCACAGTGAGATTTCTGATGTCCCATGAAAATGCAAAACATTTTCTTTATTTAAGAAAACTGAGTTGTAAAAGTAAAGAATCTGACTATTTTTGGTTTGTATACTCCATTTTAATTATCAATCTTTATTCTAGCCGATGTGGCAAAGCCAGGTGATTTTTCAGAAATAGCATATTTTCAATGGTACTCAAAAAAAAACAAAAAAAAAAACAAATAGATGATCTGTGTGTAGTCAACTAGCTGAGGGGTTTGAGTTCTGGGTTTTTGGGAAAGACAGAGGAGTCTCCTTGTACATTTTTATACGCTCCTTTCTTGTAAATATTGAGTATAGTAGGTGACCCCTCCCCCCCACTCCCCACTCCCTAACACCACATTCTCCCCCCAGAAACCCTCCTCTGCACCTGTACACAACACACGCCACCTCTCCATATATATGTACATATCCTGAACCCTTAGCCTGCAGGAGTCTTTACTGAACTCACCCCTCAGCCCACTGTGTGTGTTTCTAGCTCAGTGTTCAGATCATTCCAGTCGACTGCGAGTTGGGTTTGTTAGGATGGATGCACCACTGCCTTCATAGTGACTGGGTCAGTTAAAGCTGCACTACTTAAGATGTTGATGTAAAGAGGCATCCGTCATTTAAATCTAAAATCACACAGCAGGGATGCAGCAGAGAGGAGAGTCCCCTCACTACTCATGTACAGACCACAAGACTTCAGGTGTGGTCACAGCAGTGAGGTCCTGAACAACCAGAACTCTGTGAAAGCAGGCTTCACTATTAAGTCCATCATCTACTCATACTAGGCATTAATGCTGCGTTTCAGAGATGTTGAGAGTTGAAGTGAGAAATTATACACTTTCTACAGGGAAAAGTGCAATGGAACCTCCCCTTCACATTGGAATTTAAAGAAGGAAAGTCAATAGATGTAAATGTCTAATGTCAGCATTAGATATTAACATTGGCCAGTGATAGAGCCATACTTGGGTTTTGAGACCAATATCAAAATTTGTTTTTAAAAGTTTTTGAAAAGTGACAATTATATACATATTTGTTACATATTTGTTTGCTTTTTTAAACATAAAATCATAGCATAAATGTAAAATATTTCACAACAATCTTTTTATTTTGGTTATTAAAGAACTGTGACCAAAATATGTACATCTTCTAACACTAACAACAAATACAACAGAACATTTTAAACGGTATACTTCACTGGAATAATAATAATTATTGAAACATCAACATAAAATATTAGAGTTGAGATAAGAAAAATAAAGCTTAAATGAAGTATGTGTAGTGTGGGCAAGCCTGTATTATGAACATTAAAGCTGCACTACTCAATATTTTTATATTAACAATTTATCAAATGGCTACATGTAAAAAGTAGTGAAGAACACAATGGATTTGCAGCCAACTGTAGTTCACCTCAACTCTACAGAGCATTTTAAGGTCTTTCAGCTGATTGTTTTGGTTTTACAACTGGAAACTTTAATGTCTAAGCACGCTTATCAGGCTTATTTCCAGTAACACTGTTTTCAATGGAAAAAGCCCTGATAAACCCTCTGTTCACTACCAGCCCAGCACCAAACAGCAGACAGACACAGTTAGCAGCTAGCTGGTGAACATGGAAGAGCATTTAGCCGCTACAGAGCTGAATCTTTTCCTCAGCAGTTGTTGAAAAATAGAGCTAAAAGGGGGGTGAATATTAGACAGGTGGACAGAAAGAAATGAACCCTAATGTTGCTCTGTGTCTGCTCGATGTGTATATAGTCAAGTTTGCTAGCACATTCCCTACATCACCTGTATATGGTGATAGCAGTGTGTTTTCAAATGGTTAGGATGCACTCAAACAGCCAAATAAATAGAATTAATTTAGGTTCAAAGCTTTTTCATAACATATCTTTGGCATTTCTTTACTTGTTCATTTTACTTATCAGCCAACAAACACTAAGAGGCCGATGTATTTGTGCTAAAATTGGCAGATAACAGCGGCCCAGCCAAAATATCAGTCCTTAAGCTCCTAAAGAATGCTTTTTTGTCATGTTCATTATTTTGTCAATAATCTATAGTGTAAGTAGCTAGCTAATGCTGCCAAATATCACTGACACAAAATGATCTTTTCCACGTGGGAAAATACTAGGCAAAGAAAACTTATCTTTCCTGCACATAGACTGCAATTACATCTTACCGTCTACCTTTGAATGAAATGCAGCATTAATGAAAGAAATTAAGGTCTAATTAAGGGGTGATGTTACATTACATGAAATCCCACCTCATTCAGCACTTGGGGCCACCAAATTGTAAAGTTGCCTGGTGCAACTTTAAGACAAAAGGACAGAGAGGCGAACGCATTTCGCAGTGTCACATTTGACGTAATCAGAAAACCCACTCGAAGGTTTCTTCACCTTGAAGTGAAAGGGGCATTAATCTCTGGCTGTGGCCATCCTGAATCTAGTTTGTCTGTAATGTTTGATAGGAAAGAATCCTCAAACAACAGAAAGTTGTTACATGTGACGTGTAGTGGCTGATAGTAAGTACAGTCCGCCCAAGATAAATCAAGGTTTGGTTAAAGTCACAAACACTGGAAAGTTTCCTCCTCTAACCTAGTGAGCCTTTGACAGCCGTCCTGTGGGTGTAGCTGGGAGAACCTACTGTATGTGTATTCTGTAGCTCTATGTTCATGTAAAGATCTCATATGTTGTTTAAGAAATTTCCTCATCTACTGTGACACCTAGTCTTGTGACGTCACCTCCCTCCATGCACCCCCCTTATCCTCCTGGAACCTTTGGTGGATTTTGCATCGGCCCGAGCCCTAATGTTGTCCTGACGTTTGTTTTAGAAGATGAGGACGGTGAAATTAACATGGAAACCTTGTATAATGTGTAAAAGTAAAACCTTTTTTTGTTTGTTTTCTTTTTTTTTCTGGACTCTTTGGTCTGTTTTCCTTTGCAATGGTCACTACAGCACTTTCTGTAAATTGACCAATAAAAACTTGTTTTGGAATCTAGCTGTGGGTGTCGTATTTGTGTAATGTGTGTGTTTCTGCTGATTTTTAACATTTAACAGGCTCCAGATTCCTTTCAGCCAGTATTGCATTATTCATGTAACTAATATTCAATCTTTAGTCCACTGTCTTATTAGTAGTGTAGAATCTTATTATAAAAGTGGAAAAACTGCAATCAGTGTGGGGGAAAAAAAGGTGTGCAATCAGATTCCAGATTCTGTATGCAGAAATCAGTTATGTTTTGCACATTAGTGAAGTAAAACATTTGGCAAAAATATTGTTTTTAAACTTGCTTAAGTTTAAATCATACTTTACTGTCAACCTAGTCATTTGGGGGAAAAAACTCCAATCTCAATACTAATGTTCTGTTTGCACACAGTTTATTTACAACAGTATTTGATCTAACTCAAAGGCACATTTTTGAAAAAGTTCTCTAAGGACATTTATTTAATTGAATTCAATCATCCATTCACTCTCTAAAGTACTCACCCTCTTCAGGGGAAGGTTTTATTATTTTAGAAAAGACTCAGTACTGTATCAAACATGGGGGAAGCCAGCAAACATGCCATGTTGTACATTATACAAAATTGCATTAATAGTATGCTTATTCTTCCATACCGCATCCCTGCAGTGCTGTTTTTCCAATCATTTTTAGCTGTGTCTATAGCTATGATTAGTCATGGATCTACTCTATACAAAACCCATGCACACGCTGTCAGGCTGGGGATGGTTATTGTTTGTATTACTGTTATTATTTATAAGGTAACGGCATAATTAGAGTACAGGCAAAGATGCAGGGCGAGGTAAGAAAAAAAACATATTAGACATGTTTTGTTTGTTTTTCTGTGTGAGAGACAGTAGAAACTGGAGTTTGGTGTCTTTACTGCCTGTCTGGAGCCGGTAAAGAGCTCTGTCAATTCTCAGCATACAGACCAAGCCTGCACTGTTGTTGATGCGATTCATTTTGTATGATCCAAATGTCAAATAGAACCTACCGCGTGGTGCTGCCTTTGGTTTGTGTCCTTTTTAAACTGATTGAACTGATCTATAGGACGGTGTGCTAGCTTGGCTAGATAGTCTTAAAATCTATAGGAAGGCCCTCTGTAATGCCAGAGCAGCCTACTACTCCTCATTAATAGAGGAAAATAAGAACAACCCCAGGTTCCTGTTCAACACTGTAGCCAGGC
>JAVQJL010012971.1:0-25140 GCA_036024295.1 Nannoperca obscura
TACAGCCCAGTTTCTCTTAATTCACTTATTCTGTCATATCTCCTCCCTCTCTCTTATTTCCAGCTTTTTTCCCTCCCTCCCCCTCTGTCTCTATCACTTTCTGCTCATTGGTTGTCCTCTATCTCTCTTTCTCTGTGTTTTCCCCTTCATCCTTTTCCCTTTCACTTGGTCAAACCTCTGGAGTTCTGTTTCAATTTCTTTATCGGATTTTCTGGCTGCTTTACTCTCCCAAAAGCTGGGGTATCTGTGTTTCTCTGGTGTCTGCTGCATGCGTTTCCCTCTAACTCAACTAGCTGGTGTTTCTACCATCGCTCTGCATTTGTCCTCACCTGGCCTTTCGCTCTGCCACTTGCTATTTTCCTCACATGACATTCTCTACTTCATTTTGTAATCATCTCTCTTCATCCAACCATCTAATCAACTCTTTGCAGATTTTTATTATACCTTTTAAAAATCATGATCGATGCCAAGGAGAATGCCAATTATAGTGCTCTGCCCACAAAGCAAAGCATTTCAAGCATGCTTACATTTTTGCTCCACTCTATCTCCAGTACCTCAAGAATACATGCTGTTTTGTCAGTTGCACTGTCGCAGTTTGTCCCCTCTCCAAGAGTTCTGCTGCCTGCCACTAGGGGGCGACATGGTCATATGCTTAATTTATTAACTGATCCACAACAGCAGGTCCTCAGCCCCTGCTGCGCCTTACACACAGTCCAAAGTCTCTGGGTAGCTGCGCCATCCCATGGGCTCCCTCCTCCTTCTCCATCTCTCCATCCTTCCTTTCATCCCTCCATTACCCCCTCACGCACCCCCGCACTTCTTAAATCAGCTGCGATAAAAACAGATGCCGGATTGAAATGTCACAAGTGTATCTCAAACTGCCAGAACATTAACCTGTTCACCCTTAGGTGCCTTGCTTTTCACGAAGGGGAGGAGGGGGTGGGGCTGTGTTAGCGTGTGTGTATGTGTGTGTGGGGGGGGCTAAAACAGGGTGGCGGCTGAAGGGGCTGGAGTAGAGAAGGAAGATGTGGCGAAAGGGAGGAAGAGAGGGAGGTAGGTTAACTGCCATTCATTAAGAGCCCTTGTGGGTTACAGAGAACAGGCAGATATACAGGCAGGCTGTGTGTGTGTGTGTGGGGGGGGGGGGGGCGGCAGACAGAAAATAGAAAATACTCCAGCAGCGAGAGAAAGGAGGGATGAAGGGGAAAGAGGGAAGTAGCAAGAGCAATAAAGCAGAGAGACAAGAATGAGCTAAAGAAAAAGAGAAGCAAGAGGGTCGACTGAACAAGAGACACAAAGTCAAAGAGACGAGTTAGAAGAAGGGAAGAAAGGTGAGAGGTGAGTAAATACTAAAGGAGAAGTAAAAGAGTGAATGGTTAAAGGTAAGGCTGGGAGTCAGGTTATGTATGGTGATGGCGACAGGGGTGAGCACTGATCTGGAAAGAGAGTGAGTGGGGATACAGAAAGGAGAGAGAGCAGAACAGAGTTGATACGTGTTACGTCTCAGTGGGGGCGATTTGGTTGATAATAGGCTGATAAAACCGCCGCCTGCTCTCAATGCCTGTCATAAATCTTTCATTGTTACTCTCGTCTCCACCATCTCCCTTTTTTTTCCCATTTTCACTTGTATTGCCATCTCATCGGCCTACAGCCGCACAATACAACCGCCACGGTGGAAACAGGCCGGTGATGCATTTTAAAATAAGCACCACAGGGGCCATCTGGGGAAGCAATGGGTGAAGCTACGTCTTCCTGCCAGCAACGGCAAAGCCCACTGTCTTCGAGTCAAAGTGGATATGACTGAAATGAGAAGTGTGAAGCCTTGAAGATTCATTGTAAATACCTTGTGAGGGATGAAAATGAAAAAGGTTCGGAGAAGAAATCCTTGACTTTGACATGCGGAACTAGTATTAATATAGTTTAACCCGAGGATTTGTTGAGCCACATCGCTACTCAGATGTCTCACATTTCTCTGTGCTCGTGGTGCCTTCACCTGTCCTCTTATAAAATTCTCTTTTTCATTTCCACCTACTGCACTAGACTCACCTCTGTCCTCCCTTCTCATCCCCCTCCTAATGCCTATCTCTTCCTTGTTTCTGTGTCTCCTCTCCCTTGACATGACAATAAATCACGAGGACTGAGAGGGTCTTGTTTGCTTTGGGGGGTAATTATATGTACCGTATGTAAGCTCTCAGGCCATGATGAATTAGCTACCCTAAATAGGCCACTCCTGACTGACACAGATGGCACTAGCATCAGCATCAACTAGACTCTGCTACTTAGTGAAACAGGTAAATAGATGAGAAGGAGACGGAAATGGGAATACATACAGTAGAAAAGGGATTTCAAATGTAGCTACTAGTCACGCAATCTTGGAGTTACTGCCTTTAGTTCTCTTCATACGATACAAAGTTAGAGTCTGAAAGTATTTAGTATTTGTCCTCCTTGGCCCCACAGACCATTTTTTGTGATTTGGTTCAATCTCACTACATGCCTATAGAGCTCCAGACAGCAGACGTACAAAGTTAGCGGCTAGCTGGTTAGCATAGTGGATCATTTATGGCTACAAAGCAATATAGTGCTAGCTAGGTTTGATGAAGAACAAAGCAGAGGTAAAAGGAGAGTTAATATTTGACTTACAGTTGTTGGGTTCCCAGAAACACGAATCCAAATTCCCACTAGATGTGGAAACAGGCAATAGTTTGCTAATATGTTATGGTATCATGTGTGTTATTCAGGTAGTCTTTTGCCCTAAGGTCCAAAAATGTGAAGGTGTAAGTAATACAATTAATGATGACTAAATTTCATTTAGCTTTTTCAGTTTCATGGACGTGGTATTACGCATGCTGACTCACTGTCATGGCTTACGGGGACACATCATTAATTAACCATCACTAATGTTATTAGTAACCCCTGTACTTCTGTATGAAGCACTATTACAGGACTGAAAAGTAGCTTTACATATTAGAAAACAATGTACTGTGCAACGAGCAACTTGAGGTAGCTGTTATCATTTATAAATCATGTAAAACAATTCATTTAAAGGAGGTGTTCAGGATCAATCTAAGCTATTTTAGTTTTTGAACTGCATTGGTAATACATCACACTAGAAAGAAAAATAATATCTCGTCTCTGACTGCTTTGCTTGCCTGCAGAATTAATCGATGTAAGTAGCTTTTCTAAGAGGCTCTTGGAAGTTTTTAGTGCTAAACAATATTTGATGCATTTGATGCTTTTAAAAGCTGAGACTTTAATGAATTATTTTTAAAGAAAATATTTTTAACAGAAAGTGAGACACTCATTGACTTCCAGCCAAGAAAAGAAGACTCCAGTCTGCCCATAATGGGATTTAAACAAAGACGGAAGTGGGTTGAGGTAGAATGTCTCGCTTTGCCCATGTACCCTCCGCTACGTGCCAGCCATTGTCGTCCCTCAGCTGACAAGTGATGTTCAGTGTGTTCCAAACGGCATGACAGAATGCTCTATCGTTTCGTGTCAGCCAGCCAGACAGCGGCAATGAGGAGAGGGAGCAGGAATAATGTGGCTGGACTGAGGAATACGAAATGAGGGAAGAGGGAGAGATGGAAGAGGGGCTGCGAGCAGGGGCAGGGAATGAGGCAAGTAGAGAAAATACATTTATCTTCTGGCATATGAATAATCTTTTAGCCACCACCACCCCCCCATCCATCCGTGCATAATGTTTTTCTTCATCACCTGCAAAGGTGCCTGTGAAAAGCTGTATGAGAGAGAGATGCAACGAAAGTAAGAAGGGAGAAAGGGTGAGAGAAAATGCCTTGCAGACATAGATGGCAGCCTCAATATGTCTAGGAGATACAGTACATGTGCACACATACACAAACAGCTGGACATTCTCTAATGCAGCAGATCACAGTTGTATTTATGGCTCTTCTGATAGTCACCATGACAATATGACATATGGTGGAAATTTTTCTTCTCGGAGCTGCCCACCGACACACACACACACTATTTGTCACACATGCATGCATACAACCAATCTGACACTGAGGTCAGGATAATATATTTGCGAGTGCAATTATGTGTTTGCTATGTGTTCTCTTGCAGTGTGTGTTAGGGGTTTGCAGGTGTTGGTGACTTGTCGGTGTCATTCGTATGGTGTTAAATCTGTTTCACTTTACCTTGAGGATGGGGATCTTGCCTCTCCTCTGTCTCCTTGGCTCTGGCACCTCTGTCTCTCATTGTGTCTTCCTCTCCTTCCCCCATCCCCTCTCCCTCCTTTCTCACTTTCTCCTTGTCTCATTGGCACAGGCCTCGTCTCTCAGTGGAGGTGTGTGCAGATCCAGCTGGTGTGTGTCATGCTCTGCTGCTTGGTACAGCTCAGTAATGGTCACAGTGGCCAAGAGAGCAGCTGGACACACACATACACACACACACACAGGCGAGAGGAAAGTCTTCCCAGAGACTCACTATTCATTCCACTCATTACCATATTGCCTGTCTCTCAGAGAGAAGAGGGCCAGGTGGGGGTTGGGGGGTGGGGGGAAATATGTGCTGTTGTTTCACCCTGGAGTACCATCCAAGCGCCTTGGAATAGCTTTTACTGTGATGACCAATGGCATGTTTCCATTTCCATCAAACCAGAAAATGCCACGGGACTAAAGGTTTAAGCCTGAACTTACAATTGCTGGATTAAAGCCTAAACTGGCAATTGTAACAAAACAGTGCCAATCACAGGGGCTCTGTAAACAAATCCATCTTAGTTACAAGTGTACCAGGTTTTTTTTTTCACATGCTGATGTTCTGAGTGGTCAGGCTATCTCATGTCAGTCAGAGGGAATGCTCAAAGAAAAGCAGAACTGTAAAACCACATACATTACGGTGTGTAGGTCACTAGGTAAACACATTCTAGCTCTTCTCTCATATTTCTGCAATTTCAAATTTAAACCTGTATTATATCTCAATTGCATCATAAATCTGATTGCAGCGATTCTGAAAACCTACGGTTTTTAGGCGACGGCTGTCTTCTGGGAGTACAGCGAAACAGTAATGGTACTTATTTAACTAATGTTGTGGAAGGCAGCAATTTCAGTCCCATTTCATTGGGACTTTACACACTGTGTGAGCATCCGTGCCGACACAGATTGAGATTTCAAACAGCTGGGTCCATCACAGTGTCTCCTTGAATCTGTGGATGAAATTGGAAAAAAGGTGATAATATTGGGTAATTAATTATCACAGTTTTCAAACACACAGCATTTCTTTAAACAACTAACGAGAAATAAAGAGAAATATACCCGCTGGACTGTTAGTGAAGTCGAAATTCATAAGAGGCACAAACTCTTTGTGTGAGTCGATGGCACAAGATGTTGCTTGGGTTTTAAGACTCCATTCATTGGCCTTGTTGGGTGCTGTTGGCAATTTTGGCAACATGCATTTAATGTTTGCAGCAGGTTCAAGTCGGGTCCTTTGTTTTTCAAAAGGTCAGGACAACAAAAACATGGTGACAATGTGGCACAAAAACCAAACCTACTTCCACATCAAAGCAGCCACGGATTTGTCAAGGATGATTTCATCTGCTTGTCTGTGAACTGACTGACAACATGTATCCATCCGTCTGTCTCCCTTTATTTTTCAATATTTATTTATTGGTGTGATAATTTAAAACCCAGTGACAGATATTTCAACTGAATTTCCTTGAGGGAGAGGAAGGTGCACTCAGAGGAAAGGCGAGAGGGTTTCGCTAGGGGACAGACCAGATTTAACTCAGGGGGATTACAGGTTGGCATTATTTCAGTGTGAAAACCCATCAAAACCGTGACTGCACACACTGCACTGCTAGCTTAGCTGAACCGCTACACACAGCTTACCATAAGAGCTTTTCCAATTGTTATATCACTCGACTTCATCCATTACAATCTCAATCTGATTTTCTTAATATAATGTAGTTGTGCAAGTGCTTCATCATGTATAATTTATGCTCCTACAACTTCAGGCAGCTGATTAAGATCAGGCAGCATCTACATACGATAACTGAGTCATTATTAGCACTAAGCTGCCTGGCGATGACACTCACATCTGTGGTGCTGGCCTGAAAGGGTTTCACTGATGGATGAATACACATGTTTTGTTGGGTTTTAAGCTCTCCCATTTTGCCTGACTACTGCGTCATCACCACAACTAACTGGGGGATAAAGCCAGAATGTCTTTCTTGAAACACAATGTGAAAAAGGAGTCTCAATAGAAATGTTCTAATTTATTTGATTGGCAGGTGTCAGCCTATCGCTTATCCACTGTGGTTTCTGCTTGCCTGCCAGACACCTATGTGTAAAGTCACACTAGACTCATTTCTACAATCTACGTTCATCCTATATGTCACAATAAGTGTGTTTAATTTAGACTTCAGTGTTTCATATACAACATCTTAATAGTACTAAATATCATGTTCATTTTTCATCTGTCTGTAATTATTCATTTAATGTCTAAAAATCTTTTTTTGCAGTTTTTATCTTTAACCATTTGCCCTTTCAACATCAATCTCAGCATCAAACAGAGAGATAGCTCAAAAAAATGGGAGAGAAGAAAAGACGAGGCACAATTCAGCTGCACAAATAAATATTTTAAAAGTGTTGGGCGGAAGTGATTTCAGAATTCCTTCTTTGTTTTGACAAACTTCAAAAAAATGACTTTGTAAATGATTGACGAACCCCAGATCAAGATCACATTCTGCAAATTCATAGACACACACACACACACACACACACAAGGATGCAAATTTGTGAAGCCTCATTTGCAGCCACAGCTACAAGGTTCAGCAGGGTTTCAAAGCAGGAGTAAAATCAAAAGGCGGAAAAAAAAGAGAAAATGAGAGATATAAGGAAGGAAAACTATGAGAAATGAACTGGTGAATGCAACCAACTTTTAAAAAAATGGGAAAGAAGACAAAAAAATACAATAAAACAAGTCGAAAGTAAGAAAATAGTCAACTGATGGAGCTTATGTGATGAATACATGAATAAGCAGAAAGACAGAGACAGAGAGGGCGATGGACGAAAAGGGAAACATGGGCAGATGTCCATGACTAAGTAACAGAGATGAGAGACATCTGAAGATGAGAGGTGAAACAGCCGAGGAGCATGGCAGCAAAAAGAAGCACAAGGTGAGGAATGAAGATGAGGTGGACAAGATGGAGAGATGGATTTGGAAAGAAACAGTGGCATAATTGATTTACTTTTTTAAAATCTCTTGACACATGCTGTGTTTCAGACACACACATTCACATACTGTTTCCTCTCATACAGGGATCTCTCTCTCAAACACTCTCAACTGTCACTCCCACTGGCTCTTTACTGAGGGATTATTTTACTTTCCCCAGCTTTTGCACTGTAAAACTAATTTTGCAGACAGCGCTTCTGTCTACTATAATCCATTTTCTTCAAGTCTATCTTAATATAATACTCACATGCCATATGTACCTCCACAGGTCGCTGTAATTACTCCTCCTCTCCGTACCGGTCTTGAAGCCATTTCCTGTGCAGTGCGATTACACAGTAACAGTGAAGACCCACTGAGCATGATACAAAATATCATGCCTATAAATTTTTTATGGAATGTGAGAAAAGGACTTATGCATTGTGGGTTTCAAGGTGATGTAGGAATGCCAAGTGACTAAAAAAGTAAGAGGTTGAAAGTTCAAACATGTCACTTTATGCAAATGAGGGCAAAGTTTACATGGAAGCGCTGCAGGAATTTTCCAAAATTGGGATGCCTTGACGGTACAGAAAGACCAGTCCTATTTCTGTGCAAAAATGTATTTATAGTCATGTGTAGGTGCATTGCTGGTAAACCAAAACCCTCTGCATGGAGAGAGACCACAAGGGCTAGAGAGACTATGGTTTTTTTGTAATTTAGGTGATCAAACCATTTAACCACTGATAACTAGACCCATAATAACAAAAACCTGAAAAATCTACAGGCCTTCGTCTGGTGTAATAAGTCAGCTAATAGCTGGCAAGTCAGAGGTTGCTTCTTCTTGAAGATTTTCATGAGGCTTGACAGAATCCGTTGTGGGCATCAAATAATTCTTCCTTTTAAGCTGGAGTGCGGAACTTTTGTCACCTCCTTCGGGCAGTAAGAGTTCCTACAAGTAGTGATTTAACAGATCGCAGTTGATCCGTGATCCATACGGATCTCCTCCCACGGTTCGGCACACATGTGAACTAATTAATTTCAAAGTTTAACCATCGTAATGTGACATACAGTTTTACTGCTGCTGTTACCTACTTTTTAAATAACAATTCCTTAAAGCTCAACTCAGCGGAATTCCAGTGAAAAGATACAAGACGAAGGTTGTCGTGATTATTCAAAAAAGCAGTGATGATAACATGATCATTTGAAAAAACATCACTCTGGTGTGTCAGTGACGGGAGCTACATTAAATTCTTTAATAAATAATATATATTATTATTTGTCTCACTTCTCTTTCAATCCAATTTCCACAGTTCTAAGACCATAATTTGTTATTCAGGTAGACTAAATGTAATAGCTACATAGCCTACTCCAGATATTTTACAAAGACCAACCTTTCCATGAGCAGCAATGCATGCTTTCTCTGAATGGTGAGTTTCTATTTTATCCAGAGCATCAGAAAGTTTTCTTGGACGCTCTTAGGTTTTTCATAGGCTCCGTAATACTCCTAGTTGCTGTAGCCTACTTTGTCACTACGGTTGCTCCCCTCAGCTTTAGCAAACCTGAGCCATCTTAAGTCTACATGAATCATGTGACGATCAAGCATTTTAAACTTGACTGATGCGATGGCTCTCTGGCAAACCAATCATTACTGGTTGCCGTAACCAGTGCAGACCAGCTTTAAGATTTAAGACAACCCTGTTAAACTACAACTTAAGCTAAGAAAAATCTAACCCAAAAAAACAACCAAAAATACCATGGAAAGTCCACCATCACACAAACCTGGTTTTCTGTAAAGAAAGTTGGCCAACATTTACCCATCATGCAAATGTCAGGCCTATCCTTTACAACCTCTTTTCTTTTAAGAGCAAGCATGACAGCCATCTCCTTTTTTAAAAAGAGAGATGAGATGTCTTCAACATTTTATTGACTGTGAATTCTCAAGCTGCTTCAAAGCTGAGGTGGAGACATTTGAACCCATCCTTTAAAGTATTACATATTGTTGAACACTTATAAATTGAATCATCAACATGTCATACTGCTCTAACACATTGTCCAACATAACAGAACATGCAGAACATGATCAACAGAGTACACACTGGTTGACAAAAGTATGACTGAAGTCTTAAGTCAATCAAAGGCATGATGAACATAATAATAATATCTCGGGCTCTATTTTCCTGCAAATGTTGTGAGATATACATACACATACTGCACATGTACACCAAAATCACATACAATAATACACTATCTAGAGTTTTCCAGTGTCACTGTGATATACATATTTAATCACCAATTTTTAAAGCATACAATTTAAAACTTAGTGCAGGAATGGCAGAATCTGTATTGGGTCTCATCAATGGGTGCTCCTTATGTCATTCACATCTGCATCTAGGATATATGAGGTCCCTCCTATACAGCTGATTAAATCTCAGTGGCCATTATACAGCAGCAGTGATGTGCGTGTCCCATCTGCCATCTCTAATTTGAGGGATGTACGACACATTCCTAAAGTGCTGCACAATTATGCAAACTTTAAATAGTGTGAATAACTTTATTACAGTACATCATTTGAAATGGTGCTGAACTCTAACAAAGGGTGTACATGGCCTGCTGTGCCCGTAGATTGGAAGGCTGATCATCACAGACTCGAGTGTAGGAAATGTCTTCTAGATGCGCCCAGAGCACAGAGGTTTCATCAAAGAGAATATGTTTTACTTGACTTTTGTGAAAAGCCACAAGGTCATGCTTTCTTGGACCAAATTATATGAAATGTTCATGCATTTTTCAAGCCAATAGTTTTGAGCATAACAAGTTCTTGAAATAGCTGTCCTGCAAACAAACAAAAAGAAGAAATAAGATTAAAAATGTCATTACCCGACTGACTCTGGATGGGAAGGTACTAAAAGCCTAACCCAGACTGAAAATGACCAGAATTAGCCTATAACTAGGGAGGAAAGGAAGTCACAGAAATCCTTCTCTTTGATGCCTGATGCTTGTGTGTTTCAACATTCTTACCCTCAGGTTTTGTCATAATGGCTTTTACTCATTGAAAAAGTAATTACAATACTTTACTAATTGCTGGACAATTTACTTGTTTCTTAACTTTTGTTACTCAGCACAGCAATATCAAGGAAACCTTTAAATAACAAAAAAATTGTCCACACATCACATATTCTGTATTTAACACGTGTAGAATTTAAAACGAGATATTATCTTTTCACAAGCAGCCAGTGGACGTTTTGAAGGTATTTACTGACCATCAGCAGTGGGCCTGATATTAGCATTGGTGACTGCTGCAGCTCTCCAGAAGTCCCCACCTAACAGCAAAGTAGAGGTGTTTAGTAAATGTACGAACAAATCATTATCAGCAAAACTTCAAAATGGACTGACTACACAGAAACATCGTGTTGTAAGTAATAGACTGCTGAGCTAAGATGTACAATACTTGTATAAGCTGGATTTGTACTGAACTGAATGTGACAGCTTGGACAACAAATTAATTGAACCTCCTACTGAACTGACTGAGTCAGAATCAGCTCTGGTGTGAACGGTGATACGTTAACTTACCGGCATACATATGGAAGTGCATTTGGACATAATGCAACCACTTAGTTCAGGGGAAAAAAGTGAACGAACCACTCAGGATGCATATTTATGGTGACAGGTGGTTCTAGTGTGCTATGATGCAACTCAAGGACATTATAAACAAGTTAAATGAAGCCAATTCAGAAAAAATTGAGCATTTACAACTAAAGAGGGGGAAAGTGAACACATTATGAATATCATTATATATTAATGCAGTAAATCTGTGATGACAGGATAATTACAACAGTTCTCCTTGAACTATCTAAACCTCTTGTAAAATCTAACTGAATTAACCATTGTCATAGTCACACTAAAGCTCACCTCCCATATCAAACTCCCATTCATACTGCAAGACTTCATTTGGATGCTGATGTTATGCCCCTGACAAACGGGGAGAAATAATCACGAGAGTGATAGTGTTTCCCCAGCGAGAACTTTACTCTAATAAAAGTTTTTACAACAACAACACACAAAACACAACAACCGAAAATACCTCTATACCAAAAGAGTGCGAAACTCTTTTGGGTTACACAGTCTTAGTAGTGAAGACATAATCTTACTGTCACCACAAAATAGCATTAAGTAAGTACAGAAAACTCATACAAGTCACTAAAGGGCATACAACTTTATTATGTTCCTCTGCTACAGAGCAAGGACACTTGTTCACATTTACACTTTAACAACAGATACTTGACTCTAATTTACTCAAACTCTCACACAAACACTCTTGACAACTGACATGTTAACTTGTGATTACAGCCTTGTTCAACTTTGTGTAACACCCACAACATAGCTAAAAAATGGGGAGAAATTATCACGAGAGTGATGCCGTTGTTTCCTCATTGAGAACTTTACTCTAATGAGGAAAATCTTTGCGAATCCGCAGGCATGAGGGCAGAAACGAGAGTAATTGATTTTAGCATCTCAGATTAAGACCACCATGTAGATCACAGATCAGCACTTTCACATTTAAACAATAAAGAATGAAGTAAAAAATGTTACATAAACATTTTATTTAGCATTTTAACCTTTTTTAAACATTTTTAACTACATTACGCAATTTTATGGTTTCAGTAAATCGTTAGGAACTTTTACTTATTGTACCATCTTTTTCACCTCGTTACAGATTTTAACAATACAGACCATGAACTTAATATGCTTTCATTTGAACTTGTAAACAGGCTATGAGTGTTTTATTCTTGCTTGTCACACTGGTACCTCAAAAAGCTTGATGAGGAAGAACAATGGCTAAATAACCCTGTCATTTCCAAGTCAGTAAGTGAAATACCTCTTTTCATAGAGTCCACAGGATGAAGGAGTTTTTAAATAAGAAAGTCAGTAAGGTAGACTGAAGTTCTTGAGGTAGTGTTGGGAGATATGAGGTCATTCAATTCCCAGGAATGAGAAAAAAAAGTCTCAATTGAATAGATTGAAGAGACTGTAATTCGTTCTAACCTCCAGTTATCTCTTGCTTTTCTATTCTGAGCTTTCCCTACTGGCTTTGTCCGTCTCAACAGCTTTGTATTTACTAAAAAGCCACAACTGCTGTCTCTCTGCCTCTTCTCCAACTCCAATTCTCCACCAAAAAGTTCTCTCTGCTTCTTAGTAATCGTCAGCCATGCATGGGAAATAAATTGACTTGTCAGTGGACGATAGGTTGCGTGTGGTTTGCCATCTCATCTCTTTCCATTCCTTCCTTCTGCTCTTTCCATCAACTACCTCACATTTTCTTTCACTTCTAAAGATGCTCCTTCTCTAATCGCTTCTCTTTTCTCTCCTCCTCTTTTTAATAATCTCCTCCTATCATTTTGGTTATCATTTTCTTTCCTGAATGTGTTCTTTGCTTCTTTATTACCCCCCTTGTTCTTCCTCTTTCCTCTCTCTTCCTCTCCCTGGCTTTGGGGTGATGTATGGTCCCTGTCAGCGCTGGAATCAATGGGATGCCGGTTGTTTTAATTTAGCCTGGGATCCAGATCCTCAGCGTCATGGAAGAGCGATGGTAGTGGCCTTTCTCTCCTCTGTTTGTACCCCCCTCCCTCTGTGCTCCCTCACTGCATTGATCAACACTTAGCTCCCGTTGGACAATGCTCTGTGGAGGCCCACACCATCTGAAGGCCTTAGAGAACAAGTGAGCTCACCTCTTGTCTGTTAACATGCTCTGGATTCACATCAGTAGCAATCGATGAACTGCCTCACAATCTGAGATGCCTACAGCTGAAGCATGTTAGCGTTCGGGTCTGTGGGGCCAGGATGAGATTTGAAGCAGAGGGGCGTTACTAAACTTTTTCATATCAACTTCCATTCAATTTTAGACTAGCTTACCATTTTGTACAACTAAAATATGGTAAGAAATGCATTTTCTCATCTCGTCAGGTTGTTTTTCTTTTCAGAGCAATGGTCTGCCAACAAGCGGTGAGCACTCAAAGCCTTCTATGGTGCGCTGCACTCTTCTGAGAAACGCTTAATGTGCGTTTTTACATTAGAAACTAAGGACAAGGGGAAGTTTTGTGTCCTGGCCAAAGTCAATGTTTTTTATATGGTTAGAAAGAGAATGAAAATTCATGACCTATTAAAACGGAGTCTTTCCATCCAATATGCCAACTAACATACAAATGAGAGAGTACGATTCAGTCCCCTAGGCTTATTTAACAATTTGAATATATCCAAGTTATCAGTCAGGTCTTTGTGGACCTGCAGGAAAAGCAGGTTGTTAAGCCATTTGTCAGTCATTGTAGTTCGGATGCAGGTCCTCAGATGGCAGAGACTTGAGAAACTCTGCTGTGGCATTGATGATCGGCACAATAGCTTCTCTACCTCACTAAAAACACCTGCTGCATCTCCCGCTGCTGCAAGAACATCAAAAAGGGTGGTGAGTTTGGCGACTTTTGTGATGGGCGTAGAGGTGAGACATTATCACCAATGTTTCATGACCGTAATACTTGGCTCAAACGTTACTACTTTATTGCCATAACACCTGCAAGTGAGGGTAAAAAAAGTCTTGTCTGCCTTATTTCAGCACCTGTGGTTTGAGTGTGTTGAAAAGCAGACAAATGGATGGGTGATGGGTGATGGGTGCAACGTGCGCTGACATGCTGTATTTTTCAGGTTAACTCATAGCTTGTGTTACGACAATGCAGATACAAGAATACGGCTGAAGTTTTCAAAAATCACGCTGATGGACTGATAAACTGTTGATAATGGGCTGAAAGGTAAAAGGTTGGACGAGCTTCATTTGAGCCATGATCTGGGGCTCATCAGCCACATTTCTCCTGACAGCTCCTCCTCTCCTTCTGTCTCATATCATTTTCCTCCTTTTCGTCAGCCCCACTTCATCTCCACTCATCGTTAATACAAACCATCTCTACCCATATTCCCCAATGGCAAGCTTGAGCGAAAGCCGTCATGCAAAGCTCACAGCGCGGGCTGAAGTAATTAAAGTAGCTGCTTTGAAACAAAAGGCTGAATAGAGGAGAGCTTTGGAGAAAATGAAAGAAATGTGCATAGAAAGAAGGTAAAGCAATCAGAGAGGTGGGTTCCACCACAATGGCTCTGTTGATGAGAAATGTGCTGTACACATGGGTCATGTATTATTGTTTTTTTAACAGATGTATGCATGACATGACACAAAATGTTGGAAGGGTTTGTTTTTTGTTTGAGCCACAGTACATTTGCATTCAAGAAATACCAAAATAATAGTTGAATTGTTTAATAGAGAATACTATTATCAGTGATGCTAAGTAATCTAATGACTTAGTTATTTTCACTAGATCTTTTCTTCTCCAACTAAAAGCACATAACTTTCTAAGTAAATTATGTTTTTCATTACTAAAAGGAAAGAAAATACATACACAAAGACAAAAAACTAAGTGTTAAGTGTTTGATTGACAGCGGAGCCAGAGTAAACAACTTCGTCTGGTACCTGTAGCCGAAGACAGACAGTTTACAGAATGACCACATCATTTGGCATCATAACTGACTAATCATGACATTGTCAGGTACATTTTTAAGCCATTTTAAATGCTACCACATATTAGCTAATAGCTATCTGGCCTGCAAACTGGTGGTGGATGTTTGTTTACTAGCTTGTACAGCAAGCCATGGTAAAACACAAGATACAACCAGCATATTACTCATACTGTAACTAATAAGTTTTTATTAGTTTTCAAAATGTAACCAAGGTCACGATCTGTGTGTTCCTAAGCATTAACATAAAGAAGTTGAATCATGCTGTTAGTTGCTACAAGCGGATATTGTTTCGGAGTTGTACTGGTAGACAAATTAATTACATTACACTACAAGTTTTGCAGCTTTGCAAATACGTTGACAATGTTTCCTCATTATTTTCATAAATTACTAAATCTGGGCAACATTACCTTTCATACAATACATATCTGATGTTGCAAATAGTATATAAACATGAGTTCCAGGAGACAGGGTTGCAAGATTTGTCCATGATTGTAGCGCCATAAAAAGCTTGGAGAGCTGCAGTTCAAAGTCGTGGCTGTTTTTCGGGCTGCAAATAAATGTCAGGCAGTAATTGGCTGAATGCACAACATTTCTATGTCTACATCATCTTATTTATCATCTTGATTCTGATATGAACAGAGAAATAAAAAAGAGCTAAGAGAGCTCAGAGAGATCTGTATGTTGTAGCAGAAAAAAAAAATTGCAATTTCATATCAGTTGATTTTAAATGTAATTGTTGATTTAAAATGTATTAGGATGCAGAACTCATTCTGGCACAACTTCTCACCCCTATTCCTCTATCTGAAAGGTTTTGAAAGATACTAATCAAGTTACCAGGAGGTGACATGAAAAAACTTAAGAACACAAGTCATGGCAGAAAGATGACAGTAAAGAAGCTGGCAGGTGCCATCGGGTAGAAATTAACATGGTGGAACATGATAGAATGATAGAGGGAAAGAAGGAGGGTTGGCGCAACGCAGGATTGATGGTAGGATAGGGGTGTTGAGGTGAAGACGGCGTGGTGTCAGAGAGCACCTGTGCTGTTCCCTGGTCCGTGGTACACTCCATTTAACATTGCAGCACTGCAAATTTGTCAGAAGGAACCAGGCAGAATAACTGTTAACTGTTATTTCAAGCTGTCAGCTTGGATATGTGTCACAGAATGCCTCATAGGGCTCCTCCATTTATGACACACAAAATAGAGGACTGTAGGTGGCATATAAGGAGGGAGATAGCAGATGCATGCAGAAAGACAGATCCAGCATTATTATGAATAAGACAGCCTCTTTGCACCTGTCAGAGAAAAAAAAAAAGATAATGTTCATGTGACACTCACAATTACAATGTTTAAAAGAAGGCAATCGTCACAGTATGTGAACACAAAGCAAAGTACAAACATATTCTGTTGTTGTTGTGGACTACAATACCTGTTACTTTATTGTAACTTAAAAAAAAAAAGTTATTTAAAATAATTGTCTGAGAATGCACCAAATCTGAACTGAAAAATTAAGCATGTAGGTAAAACACATGGAGACATGGACACACAAATGCACACAAACATAAAAACACATAAACCAATTCCTAATTTACAGGATCCTGGTTCTTCCCCCTTCCCACCTTTATATCTAAGTTTGCAAAGATGTGTAGCCTCCCTCCCAGCAGCCCCCATTTGTGACACAAATGGCACAAACCTTAAAGCACATAGCTACCGTTCACAAAATGTCAGGAGCTGTAGGGCCAGACAGTGTGCCTAAAAATATGCTTGTATGAAAAAACTGTGCTGAATGCCTGCAAACACAATGATCTGTAGTTTAAATTTTTAAAAAAATTTAACTGGATTATCACATAATTTTTTATTAGGTATCAAATACTTGCATACACATTTGGCTTCTCAAGAGATCAACAGCTACACACAGAATAAATTTAAGAATGTTAGATAAATTACATAATGTTGATATTGATGAGGTCATACACTGCACATTTTAGAGTGGCCTTTTATTGTGGCCAGCCTAAGGCACACCTGTGCAATAACCATGCTGTCTAACCAGTATGTTGATATGCCACACCCGTGAGGTGGATGGATTATCTCGGCAAAGGAGAAGTTCTCACAAACACAAATTTAGACAGTTTTGTGAACAATATTTGAAAGAAATAGATGTTTTGTGTACATAGAAAACATTTTAGCCCTTTGAGTTCAGCTCATGTAAAATTGAAGCAAAAACAAAAGTGTTGCGTTTATATTTTTGTTCAGTGTATATACATAGTGAAACGTGAACAATAAAGGGCTCAGTATTCTTCAAAGAATCTAGTTTGTTGGAAGTCTCATCTGAACATTTCTACAGGCAGATTGACTTGACGTATACTGTGTTATTATTTCCATCTTGTCAAATGGTTTGAGCCATCATCTTTGATTTGTTGTGCATAAGCCGGTGTCATATCAATAACAATACCAGTAAGTAATCAAGGTTCTTGCCTTGGCTTAAATATATATATACACCTTGTCAGCTGAAGTGGCCATCTTCACCTCTTTTGGAAAACACAATAGTCAGTTTACTTCAGAATACCAAACAATCCAAACAATCCTAAATAAAATCAGCTTCACGGAAAGTCATGGCTAATGTCTGCTGAAGAGCTTGACTTTTTCAAACTCACACGTTCACTACTGAATCTATTTGTGGGTCTACTTATCAAAACTCCTTCAATTACACGTTTAGTTAAGTAGCCAAATCTACAAAAAGGCAAAACTTTCTTTTCACAGCTACTGGGATGATGCAGAAAACTGGTCAAAAAAAGATCTAAGTTAAAGCTACACTGTACATAGAGAGAGCATCACACATCACATCACAAAGATGAGTACTGCAGCTAACACAAGTCAATACAAATAGGTCAAGGAAATCTGATGAATACCAAACTGAAGCAAGGTAATTTGTATGTCATAGCAATTGTTCTGCAGTGAAAATTAATGGCTCTTAGTTTGTTTTGGTAAGAGGACAAAAGTAACTGATTCATTTCCCTTTTTTAATATGCACAGTAAACAACTGCAATCTCCAGCATTTCTCAGAATCCAATGAAAAACTTTGTTTAATGCTTTTTCTTATCATACCTGGGTTGATGGACACTGACATTACCTAAACCAATGGTCAACACTGTGTTGAAAAGACAAATCAAACACAGGCTTTGACAGGCTGTCACAAGAATAAAAAACAGCAAAAGAAAAGACAAAACCAAAGAGAGCCAAGAGCAGAGTACAGACAAAATACTGGATTTTCTGTGATGGCGGTACCTGGCTTTCTACTTTGCCGTTACCTTGGAGACAGGGCACAGGAGTGTACAGACCCACATATATGTATACACACACATGCATGCACACCCAGTCACATAAGAGAAAGAGCACAAAAAAGTGGAAAGAGAGGGCAGAGGAGGGGGAATTGGGCAGTCTGACATTTCAAGTTGAGTTCAGTGCTACAGTGATTAAATGTCATATTATTCGGCCAGACACATCTATCAAAGTCAGAAAGTTTCCTAACAGTGGACAGTAAAATAATTATCACTTCATTACATCCCTATTTTGGTGTCTGGTTCTCTATAACTGCTACTGCCTTTATTCTTACCCATCTCCCACACACACACACACACACACACACACACGTATAATTGCCCTCAAATATATAAAAGGATGTATATTTGCGCACCATTTTTAGCTCTGAATCTCTTGACCAATAAAACTTAACCTCACAAAGGTGGGAAATGCTGCCAAGCACTTTGTTTTCTCCCATTCTGCCAGTCTATTTGGTGGATGGAGTTCCCTTGTGAAACATATAAAATCCATTTGAGGGCCCCAAACGACTCACTAGTACATTTGTAAAAACATTGCTGTCTGGGGAGAATGAGAAGTGGAAAAAGATGGGAAAGCAGTGGGTGCTAGAAAGCGGTCCAATGTGCGGGCAAACATACACATAAACACACACACACACACACACACACATTTGCCCTCTGGGTATTCAGAAATGTCAAGAAACACATCACACTGTCAGCCACTGACTCAAAATTGAAGTATACGGTATGAAACAGGAGCCCTCTCCCTGCAAGATGTGCCACCACAGGACACAGCATCCAGAGCACAGCAATGACCCTACGGCTAGCAAACAGTCATCACAAACTCCTCCAGCAGCGACCACCCCACCGCAAGCCGGAGCCCCCCTTCCAGCTATCATTATGTCCGGGTTAGTTGCTTAAAGGCCGTGCACTCCATTTGGAAGAGACAAAAGTGCTTGTTCAGACACAATGTGGAATTACTGCAGAGGAAATGTTGCGCCTGCTGCTATGCCCAAAGGCATGGATATGTTTGTCTGCAGTGAAGCGGACCACCTAGAGCAGTGCTGCTAAAGAGAAGAGAGAGGGAGAGAGACTTATGAGGATGACAATCTGCATCTGCCAAATCTAGTGCTGAGGGAAAATAAAAGATAAATAAACATACATACGATAGACAACTATTTCTTCTTTCTTAAATGTTGCTGTAAGCCCTTGTCCAACAACTCAACCATTTTTAATATTATTTATATCAGCTTCTGAATGAAGCCATTAGTCAAATGTATGAAATATCTAGAATTTAAATCTAAAACATCAGCAAAATGTCTGTAGAAAATACTAATGCATCATTCAGGTACTACAATCTGAGTGAAGCCACCCACAGAGCTATAGCGTACTTATGTTAAAAGTGTTAATGCCATGCCCACTTATGTTAAAGATTAAGGCAAATATTTTCCAACTTGTAAAACTGTTCACATTAACTTCCAGTGGAAATAAACTCATATGCTAAGTGTTAGCAGAGCCAGCAAACATTACCACGTACAAACAGTGCCTATTATGTTGTTTTGTGGTGTAGGCCTATTGTTATTTTTCTTGTTCAAACATTGAGGTTAATGTAAAGATGATGCAAGGCCACATCAAGATAATTTAGCGAGGCAGTTTTGCAGTTTGTCAAAACAACATCCGGTCCATAATTAAACTTTCAGAGTACAAAATGTGTCCTTCCCAGACCCAGACTGTCAGAGTACATTTGGCTCTTCTTCAGGCATAAGAATGAAAGCATTTTATAAATGTTATCAACCTAGGTTTGTCATCTTCTCTTCAGTAAGATGCAAGAGCGGTGCAGTCCTGACCTAACCAAATGAACCATGTGTATCCACTAAAATACACTGTGCTCATAATGCAGAAAAGAGGTTTTTCACTCAGTTTGGCAACAAGCAAATGCAGCTGCAACAGATGTTTAATACCACACACTTGTATTAGCCTGTAGGGATGGCAATGTTGTCTGTAAGTCCAACACTTAGACCAAAATATCCCAAACTACTACTACTACTGCATCGATTGCAATGCCATATTGTACTGACATTCATAGTCACCAGAGGATTAAACCTAATGAAATGTCTCAACAACTATTGGATGGATTGAGCCTTTATACTTGGATTGGCACACATTTGTATATTCATGATTCCCAGACGATGCATCCAAATGACTTTTTGGGAGCACTTTTCCTCTAGTGCCACTATGAGGTTAACCTTTTTGGTTAAATCAACAGACAGAAATAACTGTAGTAACGTTGATTATCCTCTGACTTTTCATCCAGCACCATCATAAGGTCAAAACTGTGTAAGTTGTCCAATACTTTTGTTTATGACCAAATACCTGCAAACTAGCTAATGTTAGCTTGCTAACGTGCTAAACTGAACATGGTAAACATTATACTGGCAAAACATCAGCATGTCAGGACTGTCATTGTGAGCAGGTTAGCATGCTCATGTTAGCATTTAGTTCAAAGTACTGCTGTACCTAACTCCAGCCTCTCAGAGCTGCTAGCATGCCTGCAGACTCTTAGTCTTGTTAACAACACAGATGATGTATTTGGTAGCAGTGCTTTCTACTTAAAGTATTTAGTCCTTTCTCTCTTGTTTGAGCAGTGTCATTAGAGTTTCTCAATATGCATTAATTTGACAAGTTGTGAGATGATCCTTGCTGAAAGTGTAGTAAACAACTCTGAGGTAGGAGAATTTTGAGTCAAGTCAGTCATTATTGAAGCACAATTAAACCTGCAGCCACCTGCATGAAGGCTACAGCAGGTTGGGAGTCTGAATCCCAGATACATTCATAACTTGCTGGGAGATGGCTATGCCAGTGTAATCCTTATTGCCAGTACCGTGGCACTGTGAAGTAAACATGTTTGAGAGCACTCTCCTCAGCTAGCCATAAATCTGTAACTTTAGCCGCAGAAAGAGCCAACAGGAGCTCTCTCTGCCTTGTTATCTTTATGTCCCCCATTGTGAGAGCGCTGATTAAAAGGTGCTTGATTTAAAGTGGCTTTGCCTCATCTTTCCCTATCCTTATTTTGCATTTTTCTCTCGCTCATTCCCATTCAGATTTTTTTTTCCAATTCTCTGTCTCTCTCTTGTTCGCAATCGTAACGCTTCACTTCCTTAAGAGCATCCAATCATGGCCTAACACAGTCACGCACAACTGAATCCCGCATACAGACACACTCACAACATATAAGAGAGGGAGAAGAGGGAGCTGCCTGCTATTTATATGGCTCTGCTATAATTATAGAGGTAGTTTTGGGGAATTAATCTGCCTGTTGCTGCTTGGGAAAAAACGAAATAAAAGAGGAGAGGATGGAAGAATGGCATTCACATGTACAAGAATAGTAAATTATATTAATATACTGTATAATTAATTCCTATCAATTCTATTTCTTTTTTATCATGATTATGAAGAAATTTGGTTATTATTGAAATCATGATTATCAGAGAAAAAGCTGGACTAGAAGGATAAAGGGTTGCAGTGAAATAAGTAGCAGATCAGTTATGGGCACAATGTGAACATTGAGCAATAGATGGGGAATATTGATTCTGTCTCATGCGTATTAATAATACCACGACACTCTTTAATTTCAGGAGAAACGCTTGAGAATGACATTACCCGTGCCCCATAATCCATTTCAGGCCCTTCAAAATGCAGGTCATGTTTCCAAATTAGTTCAGAATTTCCACCATGACAGGCTGGGCTCAGCGGCAGTCACAGCAACACCTTCCCAGTCTGCATGATACCGTGGAGTGTAGGGAGAGTCAGGAGGAGGAGGACAAAGGAATTGTGAAGGAGTCATGATACTTCATTAAAGTGATACACTTGGCTGATTTCTCTCTCCCCTTCCTGGACCTCTCTCCTCTTTCCTCACCTCAGTTACCCTTTGCTTCTCATCTTGATGTGCCTTCCCTCACTTTATCTCCACCCCCCCCCCCCCATTTTCTCTCTTCCTTGCACCCTGTCCACTTTGTGATATCATATGTTATGTTATATAAAGCAGAACATTTACAAAATCACAAGAAAAAAACAGCATTAGTCATTTGTTCAAATGTCTCTTATGGTCATGTGAATTTTGACGGTTCTCTTTTAGGATGAAAGGTGAAAGTAGCATGACTTTGTTGTAGTGCCACAAAATCTCTTTGAGAGGAAGTCAGGAAGGAGGGGTGGTTGGTCCAACAAAGTGTGACAAACAGTGACCATGACCACGACCTTGCCATAACTGTAAGCAAATGGTTTTCTAAATCACAATCTTTCCTTAATCTTAAAGTTATAATCCTTAAGTCTTCAATTCTGGTTGATTTGGTTACATGTGGTTACTGGTGGCAATGCTAGGAATGGCTTTTTTCTTTCAATAATCTTTTTCATCATACATTTTTTCAATGGGATGAAAAAATCGATAAGAAAGTCTTAATAATACAAATTCCATACTTTCGTTTAAAAGGACACATATACAAATATGTTTGTTTTTTTTACAGATTAGGTCATCATGTGACATATGTATAATGTGTGCACACGCACACGAAATGCCGGAAATTCCAGACAAAAATAGTATAAAAAGTTTGGTTTGATATTATAAAACGATTAAGGATTATAACTTTAACCACATAGTTTGGGGCCTAAACATAACAGAAGCTAAGCTAATCTACTGTCTGTATGATACAATATCTGTTTTAATTCATTACATTTGTTTTAACTTTATTTTTTAACATACAGTACATAAGCAGTCGGTATGTCAAATTTAATGGGCTTTTGTGCAGAGTCATATGGCTTCGTACAGTTCATTGTGCACAGTTCTCCTTTTTTAATGCAGTAGAGTACATTTGTTTGCCAGCACCATCATCAACAACATCACCCTGCCACCCAACTCCCTTTCTGTGCTCTCTCCATCTCTTTCTCCCTCTGTCCGTCTCTTCCATGAATCCAGCTTGGCCCAGGGAGCGTCCTGGCTCGCCTGGCCAAAGATCATTCCCCTCTTTCTCTGCGTCTGCCTGGTTGCTGTGCTCTAGACCTCAGGGATCTCTCCAGTGCAACTGGCTGGGCATTGCTCCATATGATTTGTCCATTTGCAAGACTTGCCCTTCCCCTACTTGCGAAAACAACAGCCCCCTAACCACAGAGTGCACTGGCAGACAACACAAAGACAGGGAGGGAGAAGGTTTTTGGGGAGATGGAGAAGAAAATCATATTGTGAGATAGAGAAAGGAAAGAAGAAGGTTGCTGATAAGGTCATAATCAAAGAGAAATAAATACAGATGCAAAAGTATAGAGATATATAAACCATAAATATATGGTAAATAACCTAAATACAGTGTCCCTCTACAGCCAGTTTTGCGTTTTGGTCTTCTTTGAAATCCCTCAAATCCATTGGCCCTTCTCCGGTTTATGGCTGAAGCACCTCATAACATGCCTGAGTGTTTACAGCTCTCTGACCTGAGGTACAGCTTAAGGTTAATATGCCACTGGAGAGGCGTGAGAGGTGTTTGCAACATATTCCCCCCTCTGCTTGCAACAAGACCATCCGCTAAACCACCCAGTACACTGTGCAAGAGTCGAGATTCAAGGTAACTAATACAAAGCCAGACCAATTCATAAACAGTGAGGCAGAAGCCAGAAAGAATTGTGTAGATTTGGTGGTTGAGAGGTGAATAAACGTGCCTTCACAATGTTGTTCAGTGGTTTCAGTTTAAGGTTCACTTGCACAAATCACTGTCACGTCATTCGCTGTCATTGGGCATGTTATAATAAGAAGCATCATTTAACGGTGGCCTCTAAAGCATTTAATTACTTCTTATGACCTACATCAGGCACTGCAGAAGCCCCATATTTCACACTGCACATCATGAGGGTCTGGAGGACAACCGAGCTGTATGTGCCTGTCTCCATCATAAACACAATAGTAAGAGGCAAAATGAGAATTTCTGTTGCACATGACGTGATGACATTATGACAGAATGCTACTAATATGATAACTTTAGATGTATTATTCTCGACGACAGCTTACAGTCCTGTGTAAAGATGAAAGTGACTTCGTACAGCCCCGATTTGCAGACGCTGTGCGCAGAGGTTCAGGAGCAGAAGTCCCATTAACCAAGTAAAATAAATTTATGCAGATATTTTGCAAATATTTATTTTTCATTGTTTAGTAACAGTGCTTCCCCCCCCCCATTTTTTTTCAAATTCAGGTCAAGGCTCCAAAAGCCCAAAATTGATATACAGTGTTGTGTGTAGCTCAGTGGTAGATCACATGCATGTGCATGTATGAGGACCTGGGTTCAATCCCTGGATGTTTTTTTTTAAAGGTCATTACATAAATAAAATGTAAATGTCTCTGTAGCACTTCATGGATTTCATAAGCAACACACTATAGTTGTTTATACAAAGCATAAAGGTAAAAAAAAAAAAAAAAATATATATATATATATACACAGTGTTATCTTAATTTTAGATGTCAAAGTATTTGCGGCTCCCAGTGTTTTCTTTTCCGTGGAAACCGGGTCCGAATGGCTCTTTAGGTGTTAAAGGTTGCCGACCCCTGGTCTAGTAGCTGTACATTTAGGTTTAATCTCCATTAATGACAGATTTATTGCTAGCTAGTAGCTAGCTAACAGACGCCTTTAGCAGAGCCGCACCTCCATTTATAAACGCCTGGATAGAAACTCGTAGAAGCTAACGGTGGTCCTCCTTGAATATTGATTGTTCGCCCATGAACATTCACTTACTGTGTTTATTAAATATTGACTCAGAGAGGTCATTAGGTTGTGACATTTCTACAGGGCACCAACAGCCTAAATGATTTGATGCTAATTATGCTACATACTGTGCTTTTTGCTGGCACACAACTACACTTGTTGCCAGTTTGGTCTGTTAGTGAAGGACAAGGCAGATTCTCCCTGAAACCTATCGTGTCGTTTTCTTCTCCACTAAATCAAAATGAACCGTAGCACCACCTAGTGGACACATCTGAGTATGTTACTAGTGGTTTGGCCTGGATGTGATTTGACTTCTCCAAATTATATTTAATATAAAACACACATTTACATGGTTGATCATTGGGTGTAAACC
>JAVQJL010012973.1:0-18165 GCA_036024295.1 Nannoperca obscura
ACACACACTGTTACTGAGCACACACACGCATGCACGCACACATACATACACACACACACACACACTGTTACTGAGCACACACACGCATGCACGCACACATACACACACACACACACACACACTGTTACTGAACACACACACACACACACACACACACACACTGTTACTGAGCACACACACACACACACTGATACTGAGCACACACACACACACACACACACTGTTACTGAGCACACACACACACACACACACATTGTTACTGAGCACACACACTGTTCCCCTGACAGGACCAACCTGCCTAAGGAGGTGATGATGTTCCCTGATGTCCCCTTTGACCCATGGCTGAACAGCTTCCTGCCCCACCAGGAGGTGCAGCGGTACCTGGAGGGGTTCTGCCAGAGCCACAACCTCCGGCCTCACGTCCGGGTGAGTCCAGCACACACGACTTATTATGTTATGTTATAAATCACAGGGCGCAGACTCTTCTTCTCTCTGCCTGTCAGTTCAACACGGCCGTGGAAGCCGTGAAGCCCGTCGCCGTGGCAGCGGCGGGCGAGGAGGCGAGGACAACATGGGAAGTGACATCGTCTGACGCGTTCGGCCGTCAGACAACAGAGACGTTCGACTCTGTGTTTGTCTGCTCGGGGTGAGACGTTACTCCTCACGTGTCATCACTTCCTGTTGCCACCTGGGGGCAGTTTCCTGTTTGTGTTTGCGTGTTCGGACTTTGGTTTTTGTCTTTCAGGCACTACTCCGACCCGCACGTCCCAGACATCCCAGGGATAGACCGCTTTAAAGGTGCACTCAGTGATGTTATTATATTATTCATGTTATTGTGGAGAATCACTTGTATTCACTCTGATTGATAACGACAACAGGTTTAGCCTAGCTTAGCACAAACCAGCAGCCAGGTAAAGATTTGTTCCTACACGTTAATTAACAAACAAAGTTGTTGTCCTCAGGGTGGAGCTAGGCTAGCAGTTTCCCCCTGCTTGCAGTCTTTGTGCTAAGCTAGGCTAACCATATCTCTGTACTGGAGGTGAAGCTGCCGTCTCTGTTCGCAGGACAGGTGCTGCACAGTCACGCCTACAGGTCTGCAGAGCCGTTCTCGGGTCGCTCCGTGGTGGTTCTGGGGGCCAAAGCTTCAGGGGTCGACATCTCCATTGAACTGGCCAGAGCCGGCGCCCAGGTGTGTGTGTGTGTGTGTGTGTGGACACATCACTGTGATGTTGGACAGATGTTTGTAAAGCAGATTTACCCCCCCCCAGGTGACCCTGAGTCACGCTGGTCCTCGTCTCACCTGTCCTCTACCTGCGGGGATCCAGCAGTCCAGTGCAGTGACCGCGTTCACGGAGGACGGCAGCTTCCTCTTCCAGGTTACTGAAGTCTGCAGTCACTGTACTGATTATACATTATACATTATTACATTATTATTACATTATACTGATCATTATTACATTATTACATTATTCTGATTATTACATTATTATTACATTATACTGAACGTTGCCTTCAGGCACTCAGGAACAGACATGTTGGTTCAGATCCAGATTCTGTTTGAGTTCATATAGAAATACAACACTTCCTGTTCCAGGACGGCTCTGTGGGCGGCGCCGACGTCCTGATGTTCTGCACCGGGTACAACTTCAGGTATCCGTTCCTGGACGCGGCTCAGCTCGGTCTGGAGATCCAGGACCATGTGGTGTCTCCGCTGTACCGCTTCCTGGTGCCGCCAGCCTTCCCCTCGCTCTTCTTCATCGGCGTCTGCAAGATCATCTGCCCCTTCCCCAACTTCAACTGCCAGGTGAGCTGCAGTGGAGGTTCATACATCAGTAATCATTCAGGTTAGAGGTTGTTCCACTGCTGACGATCCGCTCTGACCCGTGCAGGTCCAGTTTGCTCTGGCCGTGTTGGACGGCTCCGTCACTTTGCCTCCTCCGGCCCAGATGGAGGACGAGGTGCGGCGAGAGCTGCAGGATAAGTTGAAGCGTGGAGTCCAGCAGCGCCACCTGCTGGTGATGGACCAGGACCAGTGGGCGTACTGCCACGCGCTGGCTCGTGACGCCGGCTTCCCGCCGCTGCCGCCGGTGGTCCGCAGTCTGTACGAGGAGGTGTGGCGACAGCGACGCGTTCACCCCGAAAACTACCGGAGGTTCAACTACCGGCTGGTCAGCGACGCAGAGTGGGAGCTGATCGATTGTTCCATCGATTGATTGATTGATTGATGGAAGGATAAACAGCAGGTGGACAATATACAAATTATAAATAATATATAAATAAATTCTGTTCAACAGAACTTTTATTCCATGTTGAAGGTCTTAATCCACCAGTTGCTGCACTCCATTGGTCCACGTCTTTGTTCCAGACTGAAATTATTGGATGGATTGTGATGAAACTTTGCACAAACATTCATGTTCCCCTCAGGATGAACTGTAATCACTTTTCATGTAGCGCCACCATCAGGTGAATATTTGATACACTTTATACTTTAGTTTACGACCAAATCTCTGCAGAACTAATGACCTTCCTTTACTGCTAATAAGCTAACGTTAGCATGCTAACAGGCTAATCTGAGACGGTGAGCCTTGAACACCAGCATGTCAGCATTTTCATTATTTTTGCTAGCATGACGTTAGCATTTAGGTGAAAGCACCACTGTGCCTACATATACAGCTGCTAGCGTGGCTGTAGTCTGTTGGGGGGGGGGGGGGTCGCGATGCTCCTGCAGAAAAAGAAACCTTCCTGCCGCGAGTAAAAGTCTTTAGTCTTGTTACTTTTGTGTTTATAAGACGTCGTCTGCTGCGTTTGTTAAAGAACTTATTGATCACATATCAACAGTGTACAATCTCAACTTCCTCATTTTACTCCCAATAAAGTGTCTTACAGACTTTTCTGAGTTACAAAGCTTTGTTAATTTACTGACATCAAACTCCGAGCCAATCAGCAGTCACCTCAGGGTCGTTAGCGTCGTGTCCTCTGGGTTTTAGCAGCCAAATGTTTAGCCATGCTGGAAGAACGGATCTCAGTCTTTCAGTCGCTCTAACACTTTTACTTCATGCTGGAACATCTCAGCAACTATGGGATGGATTGGTGTGGAACGTGGTTCATGTTCCCCTCAGGATGAACTGTAAGGACTCTGGTGCTCTTCACTCTTCATCGAGCGCCACCGTCAGGTCCAAAGCTTTAGTTTCTACCTGCAAATACCTGCAGAACTAATGACGCTCCTTTTCTTTATGTTTACTGCTAATTAGCTAACGTTAGCATGCTAACAGGCTAAACTGACACAGTGAGACTTAAACACCATCAGGTCAAAAGCTTTAGTTCGTACCTGCAGATACCTGCAGAACTAATGACCTCAGCTGGACTCGGTTTACCGCTAATTAGCACATGTCAGCATGCTAGCAGGCTAAGCTAAGATGGTGAACATTGTACCTGCTAAACATTAGCATATTAGCGTTTAGCTGAAGAACGCTGTGCCTGCGTGCAGCTTCACAGAGCTGCTAGCTTGCTGCAGACTCACTGTTTAGTTTCTTTACATTTGACGAGTTTGAGATGAAATGAATGTTTGAGTGTTTCCCAGACGTCTGTTCTTGACGTGCTCAAGATTTAAAGCAATAAAAATCCTGCATAGAATCTTACTTGCATTAGAAAGACGGGGGCGGGGCTTAGACTGACGGCTGAAGATGAATAAAAGGTGTGATTGTCTTTCAGCTGATTAATCATTAGTGCGAGCAAGCGGATCCACGCGTTAACCATGAACGAGGCCGAGGACACAGAGCGCTGATGTCAACAGCAGACTTTAATCCAGATATTGTGCCACAAAACATCGACATACACAAAGCAGGAAACACATCCAGACGCCACAACATGGCAACAATCACACTGATTAATCACAGGTTACAGGACTGATTCACCGACGGACTTTACTAACACGAGGAGGAAAACAGCAAAGTCAGCAACGTTAATGCTCCACAGAACAGGTTTTACAGCACCGGGGTCAAAGGTCGGTCTCTAGTTCCCAGGTGACAGCAGGAGGACGACTGAGTCTTTATTTCATTAGTCTGCTGCAGAGCTGTAACAAGTGATTCTCAGAATAATCATTTGACCGTCTCCTTACCTCCCTTTGTCCTCTGGAGGGCAGCAAAGTGACAGAAAGGTGGGAAACAGTTAAAGTCTTTAGATCAAAGTCAACTTGATTATCTTCGGGTTGTGGACGGTCGGCAGACTAGTCTCCTTGGACTCTTTTTACACCATATAATATATTTCGAGTATCATAAAGTAATTGACCGATTGATTGATTAATGAAACCAATGTTTAGCTATAAACTCTCTTTTAAACATATTAAAATGTCTTCAGATTTAACACTTTTGATCTTTATGGAGCTGCTTCTCCTTTGCCTACAAATCTTTATTTTTCCAAAAGTTCACATCAAATCGAACATACTTGAGTGTATTTCATTCATCCAGCAGAGTGTAGCGTGTCTGCACGGCCAAAACCACAAGGACATCCACGTATCTCCATCCCAAACCTAAATAAAGGCGCAATGAATCCAAGCGAAGGTCACACTTGTGTTAGTTTGGTTTTGTGAGTAATTCAAGGCACAAATTTCTAAATTAAGAGGACAAAAACACAGAATTTAAGAGCAGTTGATTTAAATAAACGTCTCCACACATTTGTGATTCAGAACAAGTTGCTCTTTCTGTTTTACATCTGCAGTGTTGGAGAAGCTGTGTGTCTGTACTGACTCAGTGTCGTTGATCACAGAAGTGCCGGGTATTAAAATCTGGCATCAAACATCAGGTCAGATTGAAAATATTCTTCACTAGTTCCTGAAGAAAACCACAATTTTACCAAATTTAAGATAATTTTACTTGGTGAGTAAAAGTTCTTGTGTTCAGACAACATTTCTAAAGCTTCAGATCTGCAGTCTTTCGTCTCTTCAGCGACGTTTAAGTCATCGGATGAACACATGAAACTAACACAAAGCTCGTATCTCCATCACGTTGGTTCTCTGTCGTTTGAGCTCTTTGAATGGCGCCGTGTCTTCTTCTTAACAGTAGTGGATGGAAATGTACATTCATTTGCATTTTCTTTATCAGATTATGTGGAATTGTGTTTAAAATGTATTCTAAATGTATATCAAGCACTGCTGAGCAGCTTCCTGTGGGCCTGCCGGATCTTTCTGAAACCTTCTAGAAGATGACCCTCGAAGACTTGGACTCATTTTCCATGTTCACCTCCATTTCAACCTTCTCGGCCGCCTCCTGGTCTTCCTCCCCCACGCCCTCTTTCTTCAGGATCTTCAGCGGCCACCAGAGGGAGCCTCTCCGGAGGTCTCGGCGGACGGCGTGTTCTGCCGGCCAGCAGCAGGGGGCGCCCTTGTCCCCCGTCAGGAAGTAGAGGAGGGCGTTGAGCCAGGCGTTGCAGGACGCCAGCGGCCGGGTCACCTTGTAGCAGATGGAGATGGTCTTCATGACGTTGCAGCCGCCGCGCCCCCGCCGCAGGAGCAGGAACAGCGTCCGGGTCACGTGGAAGGGCAGGAAGCAGAGCGCGAACAGCAGCGTGATGGTCACAATGGTTTTAATGGATTTCCGCCGCCGCCGGATGTAGTGCGAATACTGCGATCCCGAGATGGAGATGGAGGTTCTCTCCCGCTCTCGGACTGCTTCTGTCGCCCCGTCTCCCACCGTCCCGTCCTCACCGCCCTCGACTGAACTGGGAGGGGAGCGCAGGGTCTGAAATATGGTCCTGACCACCTGAGAGTAGCACCAGGCGATGATGACAAAGGGCACAAAGAAGCCCAGCAGGTGGAGGACGATGCCGTACGGGACGTAGTCTGCAAACTCCTTATCTATGGCGTCGTCCCAGCAGTTCATGTATCCTTCCTGAGATCCGGTACCGTTCCAGCCGTCCCTTGCCCCTCCAGGTTCAACAGCCCCGCCGCCGCCTCGCTGGACGTATCCTGTCTGGGCGAACCTGAAGATGGGGCAGGTGAGGATGAAGACCACCACCCACACCAACGCACAGGTCCCCTTCACCACCCGCTTGCTCTCCAGAGTGATGGTCCTCATGGGATGGCAGATCCCCAGGTACCTGTGGACGGACAACCAGGGGCCAGTTTGAATTCCCTTTCTGGAGATGTGCTGTGACTTTAAAGACTCGTTCGCTAACAAACAAACCTTTGATTTCTACTATTGCTCACTGTTTAACGGTTTTCCGGCTCTCTTCACACTGAGATACAGAATCTTCCTCAGGTGTCTCTCTACGTTTGTACATTTTCGACTTGTGTTTCTTCCTCAGTTCACACTATAACCCTGAATCTAATATTCATCACTGTTTTGTCACTAATGAGCTTCCATACCCGCTGTCGGATTGGATGATTGCAGGGGGCGTGTGAACCTATACCCGGCTCAGTCATCTCTGAAGTCAAAGCCATCAGCTGACACTTCACCAGCTTCTCATTGGCTCAAAGGTCGCTATAATCAGCTAGCTTGCTTCATTAGCCTCAGTAGCATGTGCTGTAGTACTACTTTCCTGTAAGCAAGTCAAAGTTCAATTAGCACATGCAAGGAGCCGTCAAAAATTAACGTTGCCTGGAAAATATATGAGCAGCATTTTTCTCAGAGACCCTGAGGTGACCCGAGACGCTCTGATATAATCTGCAGGAAGAGCTCGATGCAGCTGAGAACATCTGTCGGCATCAGGTGTGATTTCAGCTGAATCGATAATCATTCATCTTTATGCACTAATATTCACAGACCAGCAGTGGATGAATTCATGCATTCATTTGCAGATATCTACCGGAAATTTCGGTTACAATTTGTTCTATACTTGACTTAAACTTACGTACATCAGCTTCACAGGTGTAGCTGCACACAGTAACGGGGCGGGGCTTAGCAAAGGGTCACTTTACCCAAAAGTAAAAAATAATGATGACAAAACAAAGCAGCATCTTATTTTTTAACCACTAAGGCAAAAGACAGTGATTACAGCTTACGGGACTTTATTTCCCGTTGGGCTGCCGTGCTTGTGGGACACCATACCTGTGTACGGAGATGCAGGTGAGGAAGAAGATGGAGCAGTAGAGGTTGAAGTAGAAGAGGAAGCGTACGAGCCGACACATGAAGTCCCCGAACACCCAGTGGTCCCTCAGCACGTAGCTCGCCACCAGGAAGGGCAGCGACAGACCGTACATGAGGTCGGTGGTGGCCAGGTTCACCATGTAGATCAGTGAGGTGTTCCAGCGTTGCCCGCCGCCACTGCCGCCGCCGCCTCCCCCGCCACCGCAGCAGCCGCCGTGGTGGCGGCAGGAGCGCAGCAGCACCACCGAGTTGAGGGTGAGGCTGAAGAGGAAGGTCAGCGAGTAGCAGACGGGCAGGAAGACGTACTTGTAGGATTCATCAATGCTGCAGGACGGCGGAGGGAGGGCCGAGGTGGGCGAAGTGCCAGAGGTGTTGGGATGGTTGTTAACCGCTGCCGCCACCAAACTGACTGGAGTGACGATGGAGGCTTGGCTCAGTCCCATGATGAAGGCTATTTCTGGCAGAGCTGGATCGGTTCAGGTTCCTCTGGCATCATCTCAGCTTCACCGGACTCAAGTCTTCTCGCTCTCCGAGGTTTCCTTCATTTGTCCTTCCTCTGATCGATCTGTCCAACCTAACCTCTGTCTCTCTTCATCGTCCACTGACCCACGTCTCTGGGAAGCAGAAGGAGCTTCTGTGACAAAGGGGGGAAAGAAAACACACCGTCATTAGTTTGGAAAAGCTTGTTCACAATGTACCGCCGGCGTTTTGCTGATGAAGACTATGTTTCGCTCAATTAGCCCCTCAATCATTAACGAAGCTTTCCGGAAACCTCTCTTCATTCATGTGGGCTTTCTGTGTGGCAGGTAGGTGGTCGGCTCCAGCTGTTGGAGCGTTTGGTTCAGGGTTTAAATTCAGAGCTGCAGTAATGAACATAAAGAATACAGGATTTGATTCAGGAAGAACAATATGGACATCCTAACCCTAACCCGAAATGTAGTCCATCTATGATTTAACATAATAACTCAGCACCGAGTGAGAGGTCTTCTGTTAGTGAGGAGGTGAAACACACAAACACACGTGCAGATTGTGTCGCACGATGAAACTGCTCCGCTGCATTTAACCCATCCAGTCGTCCCTGCAGCGACCGGAGACCAGTTCCAGCTGCTTATGCCCTGTCAAGCTAACAAATCTGTTCTTCTTGCATGTTTGTGAAGTGGAGGAGACCCCTGATGAGCATGAGCAGAACATGCAAACTCCACACAGAAAGGCCCCTGAGCCTCCAACGAGGGCCAGGACCCGGGTTCGATGCCACCATTAATGGTCTCACTCAGTAAAATAACCTTTCAAAAAGGACTTTCTTTCAACCGACCACAGCGGGAGCGGCTCTATAGTCTCCACACATAAATATCTCAACAATTATTGGATGGATGTAGCGCCACCATCAGGTCAACATGTTAACGTATCAGACACTTTGGTTTGTAAACAAAAACCTGCAGAACTACAGACGTTCCCATGAGCCTCAGCTGCACTGTTTACTGCTAACTAGCTACTGTTAGCATGCTAACACGCTAAACTAAGAATGGTGAACATGGTGAACATTACTGTTGCTAAACATCCACATGTTAGCATTTTCATTGTGAGCACGTTAGCATGCTTACGTTAGCATTTAGCTCTTAGTCTTGTTTTATTACGAGCCTCCATCAAACAACAGAGATTTCTATTTACAACAAGTGATTTCATCAACCTGCACAGAGTTCTGTCCATCAAAGGGAAATAAAAGACAAACAGATTAAAGAGATTTTAAAAAGATTTAACTGTATATATATATATATATATATAGATATAGATATAGATAGAAGATTTTTGCACACACACAACTTTACTGTTCTGTAGAGAAACAGATTTCTAAGCACAATATTTTGATCAGTTAATCTGAAGTTTGCTGCACTCCAGTTCAACCTGAGACACGATTTTAAAATATATCATCCTTTGGGACTTTTCCCTGTGGTTCTTGGATGAGTATGTGGTCTATGACACCAGATACATGTGCACAGTTGTTTTTGTCCAAACCACAGATTTTCAGTCTACCATCATAGAAGATGCAGAACAGCAGCACATGCTCACACTGGAGACGCAAGAACACCTGAACGCATCGCAGCTGGATTTGTCCAGTTAGACCAGTTTGAAGTGTAAACACTCAGTCTGGATCAGAAGCGATGAGATCCGGTTCAGGGCCGGGACCTTCAGCCTCGTCCTGTCGGGTTTCTTCGGTGGAGTTCCGGAGTGTCTGTTTCGGGGCCGAAGGGTCTCTCGGGGTTTCTCCCCTGACCTTCAGCTTCTCTGTAAATAATTGATCAGCGTTCATTCAGTCAGAACTGCAGGCATGAAACCCAGTACCGGGACTGCAGAGCAGCAGGGTTTGCTATAGGACCCAACTGAGCTTTTATATTTCAAGTTCACTGCTGCAAAATATTTAAAGAATGAACCTCTTATTTAATTGCAATGTATTTACCGTTGTCTTGCTATATTGTTAGATAGCTTGATGCTAACTCTGCTGTAATTGTGCTAAACAAACAACAAACTAAACCCAAATTATTTTTCACTAAACAACCCTGTGCTCTTAATATGAGGTTTATGTTCCTGCGCTGCATTAAGAATAATTAATAAATATATCAGCTGATTGCACCAATGATATAAATATGATAGTTAATGAAGATTAAAGATGTTTTTAGATTTACGTATTGTGACATGTACAGAGGTTTAATCAATAACTGAGACGAAGCTGCTTTTAAATCACTCACCTTCAGCTGCTGAAGCTTTAAACGTCTGCTCTGCCTCTCGTTATCTGAGGCTTTAATTAGAAAGCAAAGTGAATACAGTGAACACACCGCCCCTCCTCCTCCTCCTCCTCCCTCTCCATCTCCATCTTCATCGACTCTGATTCTTACGGTAAATACACAAACGAGCTGCGTGTTTAAACGTGATTGTGATCAAACAGCGTGGGTTCGGACATCACATCCCTCTGACATGCAAATATCTACGGAGCCTCTCTGGGATCATATGGTAGAAAACAACCTCAGCGTAATCTGTTCCCTCGGATTCACAATACGTTCCCTTAAATTTACAATCTGTTCCCTTAAATTCACAATACGTTCCCTTAAATTCACAATCTGTTCCCTTAAATTCACAATACGTTCCCTTAAATTCACAATCTGTTCCCTTAAATTCACAATCTGTTCCCTTAAATTCACAATCTGTTCCCTCGGATTCAGATGTGTGAATTGTACTTCTGTACAAATAAATAAAAACAAACTAGTTACAGTCTTTTTTTCTGATTATCCTGAGAATGAGAATAAAGGAGCCACAACATCATCATCACCATCAAAATATATTTCAGATTTAATGTTGACATTTACAAATACATTTGTAATTAATTTTATTTACACTTTTAAAAAATCATCTTAGAGTTACAATGAAATGAGAAGCTGTTATTTAATTCTCACGGTTGCGTCCCGTTCCTTTGTTTGACACTTTAAATATTCCTTTGCATATATCGCCGTCCTGATCAACGATCCATGAGACACAAAGTGGAAATACTCAACATGTCACGTTGTGAGGCACTACAGTGGTTTCATTAGTTCAGGTGACGACACCATGCACTTCATGTGCTACGTGCTTTCCTCTCTGGATTTGTTTGTGGCCTCAGTAAAGAGGGAACTCACATCTCGGTAATATTACAAATGAATCTCTTGTTATAAATCTCACTGTCTTGTTTTTACAGCTGTCTTTCTCTTAAAATCTGAGAAAGTCTAAATAAAGTGTGCATGTCGGTGCAGCTGCGACACGTGCTGTGAGTTTAATGTCATATTATTATTATTATCAGTTATAAGTAAGAATCCCTCATCTTGTTCTGAACGTATTATTACGTATTAAAGTTAAACAACATGCCCCCCCCCACGCCGAACACCAGCGCTGCCAGTGTCGTCTGAGACAGGATTCCTGTGAAACACCTGCAGGGAGCACGCAGCCCAGCGGTGCCGTCCTCTGCAGGTACAACACACCTGACACTGGACCCGGCGTGGCAGCAGGTCCTGAGTAGCTGCACAAGACTGAGAATTAACCGAGTCCAGAAGAAGAAGTTTGTGTTCTGGATGTTGTTCAGGCCTCGTGGTCCCGGTCAGGTTCCCCCTCGTCGTTTCCTCTCAGCCTGCTGTCACGTACCGACTCTCTCGTGAACCGTCTCCGTCCTGAGCGCTGCCATGTGAGAGACTGCGGAGCTGGACGAGCAGCCAGACCTGGTCCCCGGGGGGAAAGTGGTCTGTGAGGACGGTCCGGCGTCGGTCCTGGTGCTAGGTCAGGTCCTGGACGTCCAGCAGCATGGCGTCCTGCTTCGTCCTCAGCTGGTCGCGGACCAACAGGTGGGCGACGAGCTCGGAGCTCAGAGCTGGAAGCAAAGCAGCATCAGAGAGTGTGAGTGAGTGTGTGTGTGTGTGTCTGTGTGTGTGTTTGTGTGTGTGTGTGTGTGTGAGTGTGAGTGAGTGTGAGTGAGTGTGTGTGTGTGTGTGTGTGTGTGTGTGTGTGTGTGTGTCTGTGTGTGTGTTTGTGAGTGTGAGTGTGTGTGTGTGTGTGTTTCTGTGTGAGTGTGTGTTTGTGAGTGTGTGTGTGTGTGTGTGTGTGTTTCTGTGTGAGTGTGTGTTTCTGTGTGAGTGTGTGTGTGTGTGTATGTGTGTGTGTTTCTGTGTGAGTGTGTGTGTGTTTGTGTGTGTGTGTACCGTGCACGTCCTGTTGCAGTGATGCTCTCCAGCTGCTGAGCTGCTGCACTGAACACTCCTGCAGCTCCCAACGCTCCAGATGTTTCCGCTTGGCAACACCGCTGCTGCCGGCCAGATGCTGCAACACACACACACACACATACACACAGGCACACACACACACAGACATGCGCACACACACACACACGTCAGCATGCTCACTCTGTCTGGGTTGAAAACGCTCGGCTTCCTTCCTTTTACCTCCTTCTCCTTCTGTTCAGCCAGCAGTTGGTCTCTCAGCGTCCTCAGCGCCGTGGCCACTTCCTGTTTCAGCCCGGCGGCATGGCGACCGTTGGCCCCCGTTCCCATGGAAACCTGATGGGGATGTGAGGCCAGTGAGTTCCTGTGCTCAGGTTTAAAGAATGAAAGTGGAGGTTTGACTGAACCTTTCTGTCGGCTCCTTCCTCCTCGTCTTCGCTCTCGCTGTTGTTGATGAAGCACAGCTGCAGGTTCCTGTGGTCCTGAAACCTGTTGACAGATAAACAACGTGTCTCCATCTGAAACCTGTTGACAGATAAACAACGTGTCTCCATCTGAATAATCACGTGACAGGAAACCAATCAGCTGTTATTGATGAGGAGAATCCCAGTCTCACAGTAAAACAACAACAACAAACATGTTACCGTGACGTGACGACAGCGACGTGACACCTCCTGAAGTCTTCCTCCTCTTCCTCCCAGACGTCTCTCCACGCTCCGCCCTCCCTCCCCCCCGCCCCCGTCTGCAGGGAGACAGGAAGACACAGATCTGAAGTACAAACATGTTGACATCCCATCAGGAATGTAATCAGACGGAGACGCGAGGACGAGTCTCTGCAGCGGAGCTACAGACACTCTGGAGCCTACATTTCCCAGAATACATCTGTCCTGATGTTGTCTTTAAACCTGTCACTTTTCTACAGTTTAATCTGTAGCGGAACCAGATCTTCTTGCCAAATGCACCCTGGGAGTTGTAGTTTCAAGTAGCGCAGAAATCACAACAAACTCCAAGGACAAATAATTCAATTCAATTTCAATTCAATTTTATTTATATAGCGCCATATCATAACAAAGTTATCTCAGGGCTCAATCACATGGAGCCGGTCGAGACCAACTTCCACAATAAAAAGACTTCTTAACAAAAATGTATCTGAGTTTCAGTTTGACTTCTTTCCTGCCGACGGGAAACGTTCCTGTCAAAGGGACGCAGAGCCTTCTGGGAAATGTAGTCCTTTTTTACAAATATTAACAGCTGAGCTGCTCAGATATCAGACTGCAACCCTGAAATACCAACACGCTTCACCGCTGACCTTTGACCTTTCCCTCCTCTCCTGCTCCTGTTTCTCCAACTCAGCGATCCGCTGGCTCAAGTCCTCCCAGTGCATGATGGGAAGGTCCGGGTAGTCCACAGGGGACGCGGCTGCGATGTGAGGATGAAGCTCCTCCTCTTCCTCCTCCTCCTCCTCCTTCTCTTTATCTCCCTCCATCCTCTCTGGAAATAAACGACAATAAAAAGTTCACTTCAGATCAATTAACAGCCAATAATCAATCACCAGCTGTTCGTTCATGACGTGTGAAGGTCAGAGAATAGAAAAGGTTCCATCTGCTTCAGACTGAGACTTATCTTCTGTTCCAATACAGTTTATTGATTTAGAGTTTATACTTTAATATTCAGGACAGGTTTTCAGAACTCAGTTTGAATAACCAATATGTGATCAATAACCCATCAGTCACCCTGGAAACCTGCACAAAGCACCTGTTATCAAACTCACGACAGTTTTTTTGGCTGTTCCTAAGCAACCTCTTCTAGGTTCAAGAACAAGTTTGGGTTTGTGCAACTCAAACTTTTTGTCACTTAATCTATTAGTATGAACAGAAATCTAATCAGCTCAATCCTGATAATCAATGCCTCGTATTCCTGGTTCCATATTTCTATTTGACCTGGTCACGGCGTGTTTAGGTCTCCCCGCCGCAGTCCGCCCGCTCTGCCCGCGGTTGTTTACCAGCAGCGGGGAGACCTCGGAGGGTTTTACCCGCCTACCAGTCACATCCAGGCGGCCCCGGATCCCTCCGACATGTCGCCGTCCGTCACCCCGCGGGTCGTGTCACCCCCAGCGGGCTTCGCTGTGTGGGAACTACGGGATATTTACCGGAGCATTAACGGAGAGTTGGTTAAAAGTTTCCTCAAAGTGTCGTGACTCCGTGCGGAGGAAGGCAGGACCTCCTCTTCCTCCTTCCTCCTCCTCCTCCCCCTTCCGCTCCCCCCGTTAACCTCTCGGCGACGGAGCTTCAAACGGTTAAAACGGCGGCACCGGGGACACGAGCACCGCTACCGGCGGGGGTTAACACCAGACTCACCGGTAGTGACCTTAGATTAGCTAGTTGGCGTTTAAGTTTAACTAGTTGTTGGTTAAGTTATGATGTAATTTACACTAGTTGTGTAAGTTACTGTGAAAGTTATACTAGTTGTTGTTGTTTAAGTTATACTAGTTGTTGGTTAAGTTTTACTAGTTGTTGGTTAAGTTTTACTAGTTGTTGGTTAAGTTTTACTAGTTGTTGGTTAAGTTTTACTAGTTGATGGTTAAGCTCTACTAGTTGTTGGTTAAGTTTTACTAGTTGTTGGTTAAGTTTTACTAGTTGATGGTTAAGTTATACTAGTTGATGGTTAAGTTATACTAGTTGAAAGTCCAGTAACCTGTCAGGTTCTTAATAACAGATTTGTGTTTGTGTGTAAAAGCAGAAACACGATGAAACTGTTTCATTCAACAACGTCAGTGTTTGAAGAACAAACACGGGACACGTAACTTCTGCAGCTGGATCAGGATCAGGATCAGGTCTGCAGCTGGATCAGGATCAGGATCAGGTCTGCAGCTGGATCAGGATCAGGATCAGGTCTGCAGCTGGATCAGGATCAGGTCTGCAGCTGGATCAGGATCAGGTCTCTGGTCTGCAGCTGGATCAGGATCAGGTCTCTGGTCTGCAGCTGGATCAGGATCAGGATCAGGTCTGCAGCTGGATCAGGATCAGGTCTCTGGTCTGCAGCTGGATCAGGATCAGGATCAGGTCTCCGGTATGCAGCTGGTTCAGGATCAGGTCTCCGCTCTACAGTTGGTTCAGGACTCCGGTCTGCAGCTGGTTCAGGATCAGGTCTGGTTCTGGAGGCAGTGAAGGGGTTAAAGGACCGGTTTCGTGTTTCACCATATTTTGGAGATGACGCCTGAAAGCAGACGGAGGACTGTGGGATTGTGGGAGAACTTCAGGATTCCTGTAAACACCAGTTCAGTCTGCGTCTGATGATGATGATGATCTTTATTCTGCACGGCACCTTCGTGTTTCATGTCTTTGTAATAAAAATCTCTATTTCCACCAGAAAGTTTGTCGCTGAGGAAACGATCTCTGGTTGTTGTTGTTTGTCAGTTTCTCTGGTTTCTTGTCACATGTGCAGATTTTCTCTTTCAGTTTTGGACATTATGGATTCAAATATTCATTTATTAATGGAAGATAATAATCAATAACAATGATTTAATCAATTTATGCCAAAAATACTTGTATTAACATGCACACAAGGGATAACTATTTATTTATAAACTGAGCCAACTTACTTTATTTAAACATATTTCTGGACTTTACAGTAAAATGAGGATCAAACCATCAGATCAGATTAAAAGTTAAACACGTGTAAGAAGTGAAACTCATAATAAAACTTTATTTAACGTGTTCATGTGAAAGTGAGCGGCTGCTCGTCACGCTGCAGTTCCTCGTGTGGCCAGGCAGCGGCGCTGTTTCCACTCTGCTGAACTCCTCTATTTGGTCAAGGACTATGTTGTAAAAATCTTTCAAACTGTTAATTTTGCTCGGACCTGCGGCTCTTCCGGAGCCCCGCTCGGTGTGTTTGGGGCCCCGTGACACCGCCGCCCCCGCAGGACTGCGTGGCCGGCCCGGGAGCGACTGTTTCGGGACAGCTGCTTAGCGGTTTTCTGACCTGCCTGGAGGTTTTACTGCAAACCAAGTTAGCTCAACAGCTAATCCCAAAAGTCACGTCAGCGGACCGGACTGGAGGGGGGGTTTCACGGTAGAACCGGGACCGCCGGGGAGTTTTCACTATATGCCCCCACAAAACTTTGTCTCGGGTGTTTTTGCGCGGGGTTTGCGTTTTATCTCGCTTTCACGCAGCCGTTAAATGTGCGTTGGACGCGGCGGCAAGTGACGCGGAGCTGCGGGTTATAAATGACGGTGTGACCCGCAGTCATACACGGATACGGTGTTTTTCTGCGGGACATGCGGTAGAGAGAAGCCCGCGTCGGTGTTCGACCCGCTGACTTGGCGGCTCTGGGTTTGCTGCTCGTGAGGCCTGCGGGTCGGGCTTCCACCGGGCTCGAGTAGAGCCCGACGCCGCCTTCGAAAGGTCGGAGGCCGGCAGTCGGCGCTACCACCGCCGGGCCTGCGGACCAGAGTATGGAACGGATGGAAGTGGACCAGTGCGCAGGCGCAGCTGGCGGGGCAGGGGGCGGGGCTCTCCGTAGGTCGAACAGCGCCCCCATGATCACCAGCGTCAGGTCAGTGGTATTACATCCACATGTGCGTTAAATGTTAATTTGACTTGTTTATTCGGAGTCATACAAATCTTCTTAAATATAACCAAGGCATTTTCTTAATAAATAGAAGCCACTCTTTAATTCGGCATACCTTTAATAAACCAGGTACTTAGTATAACACAATTAAACTTGAAACTGAACACTGATGAGAAAGAGGCTGATTTGTTACTGTCAACACATGAATTCATGTCTACAGCTGTATGTTAAGCAGTGCTGAACTGTAACTCAGTACAATTAGTCAAAAAAATAAATGTATATGCTTACAAAAATGTGAAAGTAAAGTACACATTAGAAGTACTTGAGTTTCCATTTTTTACATTTCTGACAAAATATAATCTTTTTTCGTCTCCACGGCATAAACAACTGTAGTTGTTTTACTGATTCTACACAAAACACGTGACTCGTTTATGAAATCTGATGAGTCTCATCCAGCAACATTAAAAGCTGTTAGTTTATTATGTCCACCAGCCTCATACTGTGACAAATCCTACCGCCATGAAGGTGATAAAGTGTTTCTAGTAGTTAGTCTACCCTGTTGGTTTCAACATTAGAGGCTGTATAAATGACTGTATGCTGCTGTGGATTAACAAGCTTGTGACTGTGTGTTATTCTGCCTACAAACAGATATGAAACTTTCACTGACAGTGTGAACACTGACACACATCCTCATGTACTAACAGTCTCTGAATGTGTTGACGTCTCTCAGTGACGGGATGACGGTCTTCAGTCCCGTGTCCTCGGCTCGGTACCGACGCAGCAGCGTGTCCATCAACCCCAGCTGCCCTTCACAGGTCAGCCTGGAGCAGCGGTGACACATTCACTGTTCCCATCAGCCCCTGCTCACCTTCATCCACCTTTCTTCTTCTCCTCCTCCTTCAGCTCGTCCCTCTCTCTCCCTTCTCTCTGACCGGAGACAGACTGGACCAGAAGAGGCAGGTGAGGACGTCCTCCTCCACAACACCTTCTGTTCTCACAGCGCACCGGCTGCACACGAACCAGGAAGTGCCGAGAAAACCCGGATCAGAGGGTTCAGACTGAATCCAGATCAAAGGGTTCAGACTGAATCCAGATCAAAGGGTTCAGACTGAATCCGGATCAGAGGGTTCAGACTGAATCCGGATCAGAGGGTTCAGACTAAATCCGGATCAGAGGGTTCAGACTGAATCCGGCTCAGGGGGTTCAGACTGAATCCGGATCGTTTCTACTGACACATCTCTTGGATTGTGATGAAAGTGTGTTGAACTCAGCGGAGACGTGAACCTCGGGGCAACATGGAGGTTAAATAGCTGTTTGTGTTCAACAGGAGGAGAACATGGAGCTGACGCTGCGAGGGAGTCTGCAGAGACGAAGGTACAACACATACACAACACACTGTTCAGCTCTTCAAGCTTAAAACAAGTGTAGTTAAGTGCCCCCCCCTCTCTCTCCCAGTGCTTCCAGTCTGATCCCAGTTCCTCCAGTCAGTCAGTGGCACGACGCATCAGCGGTGAGCAAATCTCTTACTGCTGCGCTCTTATTTTGAAGGGTTTTGGTTGATTCCTGTCACTCGGGACATTTTACTCAACAAGTTCATCTCTAGAATGAAGTATTTCTACATAGTTTACCACATTGTACGATATTATAGTGGAGCTGTATTCTAGTCTGAATGTCTTGTATGTGATAATGTACAAAGATCATCTGTTGTTAGATGTGATGCTCTTTTGGATTCTGCCATTGGCAGCAATGTTCTTACTCACAGCACTTGTGATTCATCTCT